>QRFJ01003434.1:0-117318 GCA_006176705.1 Cocos nucifera | reverse complement strand
ATGGAGAGGAAACATCAGTCTATAGTAGATTGGATAGTGATAGTCATAATCATCCGATAAGTGGGCCGCTTGAGCCGCATGAGGTTGTACAAGAGGGGTGCCACCTATAGTTAGTACCCGTAATGATAACGCCCATTAGCCATTCGATACTAAGCCGCTCGGGCTACGTGTGGCAATTTGTTACTGAAAAAAGGATGTCGTTGTTTTGATGTACCGATTCATCGAGATTTTATAGTCCGAAGTTGCGAACGGAAGCAGGCGTTCAGTTGGTGAAATCTTTGATATACATCAATTTCAAGAGGAGTTTAGACTACTAAAGAGACACGAACTAAACGGGGATCTCTGTGAGAATGACTAGTTGAAATTTGAAGATCGTTGGAAGGAATCATTAGGGAGTTCGACTGCATGAGAAGTCTTAGAAGAAAGTCGATTGAAGAAAAAGTGAAGAAGTCCGAATTTGATGGAAAAAGTTTAGAAAGAAATTGATCGATGGAGAAGTTTGGTTGGAAGGAAGGTCTGTGAAGAGTTTAGTTGAAGGAGAAGTCGAAAAGGAGTTCAACCATTGGAGGAGTCCAAGAAGGGTCGACCACTAAGAGGAGTGTCGACCACGTGGAGGAATCCCAGGAGGGGTTCGATTGTTTTGGAGGAGTTCAGTTGTTGAAGGAGTCCGAGAGGAGTTCGACTACTAGAGGATTTGAATAATTGAAGGAAGGAATTTTTTGATTAAGCTCTTTCTGTGATTATCAATTACATTAGGCTAAGCATAGACTAGACTTCCAGCAGGCAGTGGTTTATCTCCAACATAGTTTCCGCACCCTTGAATTCGAAATTCGAAGGAAGGAAGTATAAAAAAGATGACTACTAAAGTTTTTTTTTGGGCTCTGCATCCATTGAGGTTAAAGCTCAGGGAAGATCTTATCTTTTGTTGAAGTTGAAGCTCGGCGGGAGATCTATTTTAGTTAAAGTTTGAGAGAGATCTTATTTTTTGAAGTTGAAGCTTGGAGAGACGATCTTTATCTTCTAGCCAAGGATTGAAGAGATCTTTATCTTTATTGGAGGTTTAGAAAGCTCAGAAGATGCATATTATCTCAGCTGAGTTGAAGCAGAATCCTATCTCTATTGAGTTGAAGCTCGGAGGATGCGTTATTCAGATTGAGGTTGAAGGAGACTCTATCTTTGTTGAGGTTGAAGTTCGGAAGAGAATTTTATCTCCAGTCGAGGTTTTGAAGAAGAGTCTTATCTTCTATTGGGTTGAGGCTTCCGGGAGAGTCTTATCTCTAGTCGAGGTTGAAGAAGATCTTATCTCCTATTGCACGGTTGAAGGATGATACATACCTTCTTTGAAGTTGGAAGCCGTCGGGGAGGATCTTATCTCTACGAGGTCTGAAGGAGATCCTATCCTCTTGTTAGTTGAAGCTCGAGGGAGATCGTATCGTCCAGTCAAGGTTGAAGTAGATCCTATCCTTCTATTGAGGTTGGTTGGGAAAGACTTAATCTCCGACTAGGTTTGAGGCAAATCTTATATGTTCCTATTAGGTTGAGACTTGAGGGAGATCTTTATCTCTAGTAGAGATTGAGGAGTCATTAATCTCTATTGAGGTTGAGGCTTGGAGGAGATCTGTTATCGCTCTATCCGAGGTTGAAGGAGATCCTATCTCTGTGAAGTTGAAGGTCTTGAAGAGATTATCTCTTAGCCAAGGTTGAAAGTAGATCCTAATCTTCTATTGAAGTTGAAGCGCGAGGGAGATCTTATCTCCGATCGAGTGAAGGGAGATCTTTATTTACTTCTTAAGTTGAAGTAGAGAGAGATCTGTATCTCCAGAACGAGGTTGAAGGAGATCCTATCTTCTGTTGAAGTTGAATTCGGAGGAGATCTTATTCCCGAACGAAGTTGTAAGGGAGATCTTATTCTTCTTATGAGGTTGAAGCTTGAGGCGAGCTCTTATCTCCGATCGGTTGAAGGAGATCGTTATCTCCTGTTGTAGGTTGAGGCTGCAAAAAGATCTTATCTCCACCGAGGTTGAAGAAGATCTAAGTTGAGACTCGGAAGAGATCGTTATCTCAATCGAGGTGAAGGAGATTCTTATCTTCCTATTTGAGGTTTGAAGGAATCTTATCTTCCTTTTGAAGTTGAAGCTCGGGAGAGATTTATCTCACATCGAGGTTGATAAGAAGATCCTATCTTCCTGTTGAAGTTGAAGCTCAGAGGAGATCTTATCTCAACGAGTTGAAGTAGATCCTATCTTCTATTAAGTATGAAGCTTGGGGGAGTCATTATCCCTTCAATTCAAGGTTGAAGGAGATCCCTATCTCTCATTGCAAGTTGAAGCTCGGAGGAGATCTTACTCTCTAGTCGAGATGAAGGTAGATCCTATCTTCTATTAAGGTGCAGGCTTTGGGAGAATCTTATCTCCGACCGAGTTGAGAAGATCTTGATCTCCTGTTGAGATGAGGCTTGAAAGTTGATTCTTATCTCAGTAGGTTGAAAGGGATCTTATCTTCTGTTTGAGGTTAAGGCTCGGAAAATATCTTAATCTCCAAACAGGTTGAACGAGATCTTATCTCCTGTTGAGGTTGGAAGCTCGGAGGAGATCTTACTCCAACTGAGGTTGAAGGAGATCTTATCTCCTGTTTGAGGTTGAAGCTCAGAGGAGATCTTATTCCCAGCCGGTGTCGGGGCCTCTCTTCTCACCTTGTTAAATTGAATGAGGCCTTTGACTTTTGTTCATGTTAGGACGAGATCTCCATCTAATTCCTAATAGGTGTAGGAGATACATAGGGCCGTTGTCGGGCATTTTCTCAACCTCATTCTAACATGAACGAGGCCTTCGACTTTGTCACATTAGATATGAGGTTCTCCTATGTTCCTACAAACTATAGGGGCACATAAGGGCCAATTGTTGGGGCCTTTCTTCCTCACCTCGTCTAAAATGAAATGGACCTTCGACTTGTGCTCATAATTAGGACAAGGTTCTCCTCCTTTGGGACCTCACGTCTCCCTTGTCTTTAAAATGAATGAGGCTTCGACGCTTTGCTCACATTAGGATTGAGGTTCTCCTCCTATTTCTAAATGGCTATAGGGCACATTAGGGCCATTGTCAAAGCCTCTCTTTCCATCTCATCTATAATGAATCGAGGGCTTTCGACTTTGCTCATATTAGGAGAGGTTCCTCTTCTATTCCTAAACGGGCTAAGGAGCATATTAGGCCGAGCCATTGTCAGACTCTCTTCGCTTACCTTGGTCTAAACATGAATGAGACTATCGACTTTGTATCATGTTAGGATGAGGTGTTACTGCTCCTACTTTTGGAACGAAGCTATAAGCGAGAACACTAAGGGCTGGTTGTCAGAGCCTTTCTTTCACCTCATCTAAAATGAATGAGCTTCAACTTTGTGTCACGTTAGGGATTGAGGTTTCTCCTCCTATTCCTAATGGAGCTGTAGGAGCACATTAGGGCCGTTGTCAGGATTTCTCTCTCACTCATCTAAAATGAATGACGCCTTCGATTTTGCTCATATATAGGATGATGTTCTCCTCCTGTTTCCTAACGGACTGTAGGGGGCATTATTAGGGCGTTGGTCAGGGCTCTCTTATCTCGTTAAAATTTAATGAGGCCTTCGACTTGCATCATGTTAGGCCAAGGTTTCTCGTCCTGTCCTATCAATGCAATTGGGGTGCAAATGGACCATTGAATGAGCCTCTCCCTCCTCCGTATTCTAAATAACCAAAAGGTCTATTGAAGCTTGCTCATGTTACGATGAGGTTCTCTTCTATTTCTAACATGGCAATAAAGACACATGGACTGTTGAATGGCTTTTCTCTCCTCCTTATTCCTTAAAATAACCGAAGGTCTTTTCGGATTTAGCCTCATGTTAGTGGATGAGGTTCTTCTCTTATTCTTAACATGGCACTAGGGGCACAAATGGACCGTTGAATGGGCCTTTTCTTCCTTTTCTTTCGTTTATCTGTCTTAAAGTAACTAGAGGTCTTGACTTGCTCAATGTTAGGTATAGGTTTCCTATTCTGATCGATCTTCTCTGCTTCGTGACCGACGTCTGAGGAATCAGCCAGTCGACCTCTCCTAATCGAGCTTCGTCCGATCTCATCTTCGAGCTGAATATTATTCTATATCGTGACCATGGCGCATTGAGTGTAGAGGCAGATATTTACTAGGATTGCACCTTGCTAGATAAGTGTGCATCCTTTTAGAGCCTCGGCAGTTGCCTCCTTGTCTCCATCAATTACTTTGCATTTTTGGAGCATTGAAGGGGGCATGTTGTAAAACCTTCTAGGAGGAGAACTTTATCGTGCTCTCTATCCCGTTGCGGCTTCTTTGATGAGAGCTGAAGGAAGAAGTTTGGGCACTTGCTTGCGCTCGGAGGGAGTCCATGAGGCATAGTCAAAATTCATTTGACCCTCAATCAGCCATGGGATTATTAGACTCGTCCCGCTTTGCCACTCTCTGCGGACTTCTCAATCTTTCAATTTGAAGCTCTTCTTGCTCGAGCATATCTTTTAGCTCGAGCTAGCAGATTGGCAAAGTTTCTAGGCTACTTTTTCTCAAGAAGAAAAAAATTCATTCTTCTAAAGACCACCTTTAGTCGGCCATTGCAATTAGATGATCTAGTTGCGAACTCCAATAGTAGTATTGAACGATTGACATAAGCCTGTGATTTTTTCTTCTACTTGATATTATCAAGAAAAATCCAGAACCTCTGTGACGTCGTGCTGATAAATAGCCACAACTCATGGCTCAATGATCAAAGAAGAAAAATGATACCCAATTGAGGTCGAGTACCAATTTCTTACTACTTCCTAAGGTAGATGGAAAAGCTCAAATAAGATGGCGTTTGGTGCGCCATGGAGCAGCATCATGGTTCGAAGGCCTTCAGGTGAGTCGATCGAATCAAAGTTTCTATCATAGCTTTCAAATTGAGGGAGCTTGATGAGCGACGGAATGGGCTCTTGCAATAATCAGAAGAGAGAAGGAGGATCGGTGCTGATTATAGTCAAAATTATAATTTTGCCCCTAGAAGTGTATTACAAGTGTCAGCCAATTCTGGCTTCTAGGGCACATATATCTAACAATCTTGGTAGTTGAAATTTTTGATATTTGGTGAATTGATTTTATGGGACCTTTTCCATCCTCCAATAGTTTTGAATATATTTTGGTGGCTATTGATTATGTTTCTAAATGGATTAAAGTAATGGCAATACGAACCAATGATCCTAAAGTAGTGTTAAAATTTGTTCAAAAGAATTTTTTTTCTAGGTTCGGATTTTCACATGCTATCATTAGCGATGGGTACCGCGATGGAGGTACCTACTTTATAAACTATCAGTTTCGAATGCTACTACAAAAATATGGGGTGACACATAAGATAGCTATACCATACCATCCGCAATAAGTGGCCAGGTAGAAGTATCTAATAAGAAAATTAAGAATATCTTACAAAAGACTATTAGGTCTGATTAAAAAGATTGGTTAGATTGATTAGATGATGCATTATGGGCCTATAGGATAGCTTATAAAATTTTTATTGGAATGTCTCCCTATAGATTGATCTATTTGAAAGCATGTCACCTTCCAGTAGAACTTGAACATAAAGCATATTGGGCAATAAAGCAATTAAATTTTGATCTGAATCAAGCTGGTTCTAACTAGATGTTATAATTGACTGAATTAGATGAATTAAGGTGAGAAGCTTATGAAAATTCAAAAATCTATAAAGAAAAAATGAAAGACTTTCATGATAAATACATTTTAAGAAAAATCTTTGAGCCAAATCAACAAGTCTAGTTATTTAATTCATGGCTTCGATTATTTTCTGAAAAATTAAAATCTAGATGGGATGGACATTATATAGTCAATTAAGTGTTCCCACATGGTGTAATTAAACTCTATCATCCTTGATCTAAGAATTTCTTTAAGATAAATGGTCAAAGGTTTAAACCATATATTGAAGGAATATCATTATACCAAATCATTGACCAAACAATATTAATAGATCCATAATGAATTGAGCTGCATTGTGCCTCGCTGAAGATAATAAATTTAGCACTTATTGAAAGGTAACCCAATATTTTTTGAATCTAATTTATTTTTAGTTTATTTTTTTTAGGTTAAGTGGCTAGGCTGGAGGAGAGTCAAAGCTTCATGACCCATGCTAGATAAATAATAAAAAATTTTTATTGCACCATTCCATTTTTCCTTCTTCATTAAGGATAATGTCAATTAAGTTAGGAGTAGAAAAAAAAAATAAAATTAGAAAAAATTTTAAAAAATTATTAATTAAAAAATTAATTAATTATTAAAATAATTAAATTTTACTATATATAATAATAATAATAATAAAATTTTGAATAAACCATGTTTCATAAAAAAAATTTTGAGCAAAGTAAACTAAAAAAAAGTAATAAAATTAGAAAGTATTTGCTAATAACTATAGCGAGTCAAGAAGTAGATTAGTTGGTCAGACTTTTAGCAGCCTACTTAGATCATTTAAAGGCTATCAGCACTTTAAATTATACTTGCACACTAATGAGGTAAAGTATGTGTTGATTATAAGGCGAACTGAGGATTTAATTATCACTAAAAATTGATGATTAATATATACCCCAATTAAAGAAACTTGAATTTAAGAAAAGAGCTACCTGCCTAAAATAAAAAATATAAAATATAGAGTATATGTGGATTGTCCTAAGCTTAGTAACTAGGTTTTTGCACCTAACGCAAGTTTGGAGGTTCACGTCAAATGGTGGAGGGAAGGCCAAGATGCTCAGCATGTTAAAAGAAAGAAAGAAAGAAAAAGGCAGTGTGAAAGCTACCTTAATTCATGCACTTACCTTGGGAGTGTATAAAAAATTAATCAAAATAGATAATAATAGAAGATATATTTATCCTTTAAATTAACACTCAAATACTAAATTAGACTTCATAAACACAAGTGCTAGAGAACTTTAGATGAATTCTAAAGAAGATTCTTATTAACTTGATCATGAAATTTGCTTCTAAAACTCAATACTTAGTTTGTGATACTAGCTAAACTTTTGATCTTCAATCTTAGAACTATTTTTGTGAAGGAGGATCTCAATAAAATATGGTAATTAATGAAGACTAACATTGCATTGCTAAGAGACTAGCAATAAGTAAGTTGGGGGTGTGATAAGTATTAAAAATTTATTAATAATAATATTAATTAATTAATTAATTTATATTTATTTTTAAAAATTAATAATTTTATTAATTTAATATAAAAATAAGTTTATCAATAAAAAGAGCTCATTTTTTTGGTCACAACGAAATAAATTTAGAATGAATCGAAGTTAAAATAAATCTAATATGAATTTTTAAAAAATTGAAAAAGAAAAAATAATAAAAATAAAATAAAAAATTGAATCAGCCTAGCTGGCTTAGCCAGCTTAACCAGCGCGCTCAGCCCAGCCACAAAAGCCAATGCATCCCAGCTCAGTCGACGTGCCAGTAAGCCAGTCCAGCCAGAAAAGTCGACCTGCCAGCCCGTAGAGCCCACGCGTAGTCCCAGCTTGTTAGCCCATCGGCCTATTAAGTCCATCGGCGTATGGTAAACCAATGGTCGATCCATGAAATTATGCATAGATCGCCAGCTCAGCATTAGACAGCTAATCACAGGCTACCACGTGGTGAACCAAGACCCTTAAAAGGTTTATAGAAAATTCATCATGGCATATAGGGGCAGTTTCATAATTTCATAGGCTAAGGCGTACGCTGATTGGTTGAGGTCCACGATGCAGTCGATCCACGTGGTCCATGGAAATAGTAAGTGCATGATCAGATGGTCCAGGACACTACTAGTCAAGATCGAACAACCATGGCTTTTTCTAGGTTTGATTCGATTTCCAGGTCACATCAGTGATGATCCGATGGTAGCACTCGCACCAGGCAATGATCCAATGGCCCTAGAAGCTCTCGATGATGATTAAGGGACCCAGCAATGATCTGATGGCTGAAAATCCTCCATCAAGCATGATCAGATGGTCAGAATATTTTTTGATTCAAATTAGGCTGATTGATGAGCATTTTTGGTATTTTTTGGAGCTGTGGATCACCATCTAATGGCTAGAACTCATAGGACTTCATATCCAATGATTTTCTCTAGATTTTTTCGACAAACATGAATCTATACACTATTTTAGTCCCACATTGCCCAGCAGCAAAGGCTCCAGGCTTCCTCTGCTTGGGCGTAGCCTTCGACCTGGGCTAGTATGTCAATAAAATCTTGAGGGTGCTTTTTCTCGAGGGAGAAGAGGAGTTCATTCTTCTAAAGACCACCTTTTAGTGCGGCCATTGCATTAGATTGATCTAGATTGCGAACCTTCAAAGTAGTAGCATTGAAGCGATTGATATAAGCTTGGTTGAACTCCCTTTTCTTCTACTTGATGTTGACAAGGAAGTCAGAACCTTGCCTCTAGCACCGACTGCTGATAAAATAAGCCACGAACTCATGGCTCAACTGATCAAAAGAAAAAATGATACCCAATTTGAGGCTCGAGTACCAATTTCTTACTACTTCCTTTAGAGTAGAGGAAAAATCTCAGTAGAGAATGGCATCAGGAGCACCATGGAGCAACATCATGATTTTGAAAGCTTCGAGGTGGTCGACTGGGTCGACGGTTCTATCATAACTTTCCAATTAAGGAAGCTTGAAGTTCAGTAGGAGGGCTCCTGTATAATCCAGGCAGAGAATGAAGGATCGATACAGATATTATCATTGTGGATTAGGATGGCATGATGGAGTTTCTCAATCCATTGATTCATTTTTTGGAGCCTCTGATCGAGAGCATCATCTCGATCATGAATCTTAAAGGACCGCCAGCTATAGATAGGGAGAGTCTGCTTGGGAGAAGAATCATGATCAGAATAGGGGCTATCTGCTCTCTACTTTCCCTTTCCAAGGTTTACCGACTTGCTTGCCCAGGTGGGCCTTCTTGTCAGTGGGGGTCTTTTTGGCTGCATTGGCACCGAAGGTTGCTGCATGACCTACACCATCTCAATAAGATCTCTAACTTGCTGTATCAATAGGTTGAATTGTTCAAAATCCACCATGGCTGCAGATGGAGGGGGTTGAGGTGCTAGAGATGAAGTCAGAGCAAGCAGATTTGGGTTAGATTTGACAATTGAGGTAGTAGATCATCGGGTTGCAGCCTTCTTTGGCGGCATCTTATAAGATCAAGAAGAGATAAGAAAAAAGAGCTGACAAATTGAAGATGAAAGGAAGAAGATAAACTTTGACTAAGCACTCGTTTTAGAATAAGGGCTCAAATGATCCTTCCTCTAGCGCCAATCCTGTTGGCATGAAAAATGATGTGGATGCTGGAGATCGCTGGAGCTGGATAGGTTGGGATCATTGATGAGACCTACAAGGTGAAGTTCTAGCCAAAATTAGCTCTGACAGGATCCTTCCATGGTCAAGTTAGTTGTCCACCTCAACAAGAATAGAATGCTCAAGAAGAAAATAAATAGAGTAAGGATAGAGAGTTTGAGCTTAGGAAAGAAAACATATCTAGAGAATCCTTTATATAGATAGAGCATGTAACAAACTGGTAGTGACAATCATAATTGTCTGCTAGTGGGTCATTCGGATTATGTGGAGTTTGTTACATAGTGTGAATTGTCACATGTCGTGACTTGCTAGCTTATTGGAGATCCATAGTAGGAGTTTCGGCAAAATCTTTGTGCTCATATGCAGTCTTGCACATGTCAAGATAAAGAACTTGAGGCTGACTAAATTTGAAGGTCGATTATTAAGTGGCAGAGGATGAACTGCACCTGATGGGCCTGATTATAGTCTATTGGTACTTTCCTCGATGACCAGGAGAAGTTTGACCACCTAATTAAGGATAGTTTTCTTTGAAGGAATCTGTCCGAAATGAGTCCAATTGGAAGAAGTGCAACTAGAGAAAGCACGACTGGAAGGAGTTTGGATGGCAAGAGCACTATTGGAGGGGGTGCGAGGAGTGCGATTGGAAGGAGTTCATTTGGAAGGAGTTCATCCAAAAAGAATTCGGTTGAAAGGAGTTTGACTAGGAGAAGTGCGTTTGATAGGAATACGTTGTTTGTTAAGGCTGGACAGGTTGGGGCTTCAAGGCTAAAAATCATGTTATTCATCCTGAGTCAAAAGGCAAAGTTAATGAGATAAAACTTCTCTTTATCACCCAAGTTTGTCCTATCAGACTTTAGCAGGCCTTGGACAAGTTCTTTAATCATGGGTTGTTGCTGAAAAGATCGATAGGTTTTCATAGAATGGAGGTCGACCGCCAAGGACTTCAGCAGGGGTTATTTTATCCCCAATATTTTGTTAGATATGTGTGCCCTAGATGTCAGAATTGACTGACACTTATTATACACTTCTAAGGATAAAATTATAATTTTGACTATAAATAATAAAATAGATTATTTTCTATCATAATATGTATTTAGTGTCTGTGATACATCCCTTGAGTTAATGGCAATGATAATTCTTATTTTCAAGAGTTGAAAATTTAAGATATTAATTTTTATTATTAACTCATAAAATGCTCCTGACCATAGGATCATCATGAGAATGGTGATTGATCTAGAAGGTTGGTATACAATCGCTTCTTTATAGTAGATGAGTCTTGAGTCTACGGTGTGGAGACACCGAAGCGAGAGTACAGATACTCGTTAGAGAACGAGGGCACTGAGCGTGACCACCTCGAGTAGTCATTAGGAAGTCTACCTTCTCGTCAATGACTGACTCGATGCTGCAGTAGTGTGTCTGGTTCTTTGACCTGAGGTGCATCGGCAGTTCACCTTGAGGGTGTTATAGTTTGACTACACCATTACTCGGTCTCCTAGCCATTCGGAATCCTGAGGTGTATGTTGGCTATAGCATGTTCATTGTAGGAACTGGATTGCATCAAGATGGAAAATCTATCTACCTCGGTGGTAGAGGAGCAGCCCTATGATGATCATGAGAATCAAGTCCAGAAGCCCATGGCCATGGCAGAGTGAAATAATAGAAAGAGTTTCTATTTAGATTTTCACATTGGACTTGAATCGAATGATTACATCATATGACAGAGACTAGGGTTTGACGAGTTCACCTTAACCCTAATCTGATCGGGGCTCAAGATAGAAGAACTTAATCACATAGGTAGCTGCACCAAGAGGTTCGCATTTTCAGCTCTGATGGGTTGCCACCATATACTGCTAGGTGTCACTGGTGGATTTTGGGAGCAATTAGAATGATTTAGATGATCGATCATTCTAGCTGTCGAATCAGAAGAGTTCTGATCCATCGAAAGGAGTTTCGATGATGTCGATGATAGAGATCATGACATATCCCATTACCATACAGAACTGAACCTAACTGGGATCACACAAACAAGGTTTGAATCTGGTGATCATCAATTGAACTGATCCAGTTCAATTGATCTGAATGAGATTCAATTAGGTTCAAGAAAATCGTGCTAGCACTCGATTGAACCTAACGTTCTTCTTTTACTATCATAAATAGTTATCTGACTGAGCCAAAGGAGTTTGTGCTCAATCAGAGGCCTTCACTTGGTCTGACTGGAGCTTGTCCAAGGTCAGAAAAAGGTTGTCTTATTTTGAGATGAATTTTTAAGACAACACCTGCCATTTTTTCATCACATTTTCAAAATCCTTTGACTTTTCAAAAGTTGACTTTGGTCAAATGTTGACCATTGATACCTTTGACTTTTGTCCACATGTCATGCACCTATTGGAGAGCTGGTGGGGCCTTGTCCCCCTGCCAAAAAAGGCAAGGAGGAGGGTGCACGCCAAGGGGTGGCATGCACCCAAGTGGAGGCGCCTGGAGTCCCTTGGATAGGGACTCCATCTCTTTTTGGATTCAGGAATTAGAGTTCTCCTAAGAGAACTTGTTTGACTGGTCTTAGGGCACCATCTAAGGATGAATTCAAGGGGCTCTCTCTGAGGATTAGATGATATCATTCCCACCAATCAGATTTAGATCTGATTTCACAAAGGTTGTGATTGGTTGGGAAGAAGAGGAGTTGGATGGCACAGCATAGTCTATAAATAAGACCCTGCGCCCAACTCAAAAGATTCAATCTCTACCCATTGCCCAAGGCTGCCTCTCTCTTCTTCCTCCATGCCAATCTTCATCCTTCTCCTCTTCCTCTCCATGCCCAAGAAGTTTTGGGCTTCAGTTGGTGCGATCCAGAGCAAGAGAAAGGCGATAGAAAAGCTAGAAGGCTGCGCTGCTGCAAAGGACAACTGCTGATCTTCAAAAGGAGTTTTGAAGATCCTCCAAATCAGATCCAGATCTAATTTTTGGAGATGTGATAGAGAAGAAGAGGATCTCTAGATCCAACCTGAGTGGATACCGGTAGAGGCCAGGCACTTGCGTGGCTAGATCCAGAACCTTCCGCTGCTTATCAGGATCATCAAGGGTAATAGGATTACCCTACATCAAGGTAAATTAAATTTGATTTAATTTATCTTTATTTTTATTTTATTTTTTTATTAAATAATAAAATCAGATCTAAAACATTCTCAAGATCTGATTAGATCAAGAGAAAAATTTTTGAAATATATCTCTTGATCTGATCAGATCTGAACGAACCTGGACCTGAGAAATCAGGATTTTTCCTTCAACTGGTATCAGAGCCAAGGTTCTAAAGTATTTAGATCTAATTTTAAATTTATTTTAATTAAAAAATAAGTGATTTTCAGATGTCACATGAGATGTGATCAGATCTAAAATTAGAAAAATTAAAATTAAATAATTTGGATCTAAGATTAGAAAATATGCATGACTAGTTCTAAATAGAATAGTTCTATAGAATAGTCTTGCATGTTTTAATTTAATTTGATTAAATCATATTTTAGATCTATTTATTTACTATTTTTTGATATTATAAATATTATAATAACATCTAAAAAATAGCAAATAAAAATTATTTAATTTTTAACATCATATGAGATATGATTGATGCATGTCTAGACTAGTTGTAGAATAGTTCTACATAATTATCTAGATTAGAAATTTATTTTGATATAGATCAATTTAAATCTAATTTTTTAGATTATTATGAGATAATTTAGATCTAAAAATATGCATGATTTGATACATGAGATGTATGCAAAATACATTTATGATTAGATCTAATTTTTATATATGAGATATATGATATAGATCTAAAACTAGTTTTGTAGTATTTATGTTCCTGATTAAGGCATTCCTCTTGGCCGTCCGGTCATAAGAACGAAGAAGGGATTTAAAGGCCCTCTCCTTTCCCATTCGATGGGGTGTTCTTATGATGTGTAGGGGTGCTGCGCGTTCGTCCTTAATCAGAAATCCAAAACTTACTTTCTGCAAAACCCTAGATCCTGAAACCCTAGGATTTATTGTGCATATTTTGTTTATGAACCCTAAACTTAATTAAGAATTAAGATTATAAAATATTAATTAGGTCTAAAATTGAGAATTTTTAGATCTAAGACATATTCATAATACTGGGTTCGGGCTTGGGTAGCTCAATTAGGTCTAAGCGGTTGATCAAACCGAATCAAGAGTTGGTTAGATGGGATCAACAATGCTTAAATTGACCAGCCTAATAGGATTAAGTCTGGGTCAAGATCGAGTCACGATCAAGCAAGACCTAATTAGGCTCAGAGGTTAGAGTCTGGATTGTAGGCTAACCCAATTGGTTCTGGCTCAACATAATTTGGTGTCTAAGGTAAGTTTGGCACATACGACCGACTGATTTTTAATTGGAAGCTACTCGACCTGAATGCATTCTTGTACGAGTTAATGGCATATTCCCTTCCACCGATCTCACTTACCTGGCCATATCTGTTGACACAGTTCTGATCTGAGGTGGTCAATAATCCGAGCTAACCCATGCCACTAGGTTAGTCATAATTGTTATGACTATGACAAGTCTAGTTTAATGAGACCTGAATCAATTCTCCCTAAGAAAAGATTAAGTCTGAGGTCTTCCACCATTGTAGATGTGCGGGCCCTTTTCCGGGGTTGATTGTTCTCGACTGGATACAGTGGCTCAGTTGCACCGGGAAGATGCAACCATGTCTATTAGGCATTGGATGCTATGGGCTGGAGGATGAGTTGGGCTCAATATTTCGGATACGGTGAGAGACTCAATTAGGAATCCAGTCTGTGCAAATGGTGGGTCTGACTTAACTAAGGAGTGGATCAATATTTCTGGATACGGTGAGATTCATGAATTAGAGACCAAGTTTGGGTGCACCATGATTAGAGAATCATTGAACAAGAGTTGTTCACTCATTGGCTAACCCATCACCAATAACTGTTAGGTGAGGTGATGAGTCAGTTGGTGAGACCGCACCACCCACTAGAAATCATTAATCATGGAGATTTTTGCATCTCTACAGAGGGAGTGTAGGGATCCGAGAAAATAGTGGAAGCTAATTTATTTAAAAATAAAATTTCCTAAACAAATTGGTCAAGTCATAATTACAGTATCTAACTAGAATCTTTGACTCTCTACAGAAAAATGTCTGCGTCCAACCCATTAGCACGTATCCTGGACACACATAGACTGACCGGACCCAATTATAAAGATTGGCTCAGGAACTACAAAATCATTTTTTTTTTGGATTTTCAGAGAAGTTAACCCATGTATTGGACCAGGACCCTCCCACCTTACCAGCCCGTCCATCCACTGAACAGAGAGCGTCTCTTGAAAAATGGATAGACGAAGATAATAAGGCCAGATATTACATGTTGGGCTCGATGTCTGATGAGCTCCAGCGCCAACATGAAGATATCGGGACTGCTCGCCAAATGTTGGCTCACCTGCAGGAGATGTTTGGTGAACAGAGTCGCGCAGCCAAATATCAAGTCACGAAATGACTTTTTAAGGCTAAGATGCGTGATGGGCAGTCAGTCCAAGATCACTGTCTGATGATGATCAAGGACATGGAAGAGCTTGAGAAGCTCGGTGTGAAGTTAGACTTGGATCTGCAGAATGATATTATTCTGCAATCCTTGACTGATGCATATGGGCAATTCATCATGAATTACCACATGCATAAACTTCAAAATTCCTTGGCCGAAGTTAATGAATATGCTGGTTACCGCTGAGCTTTCTATGAAAGGTTCTAAAGGCTCAGTTCTTGCTATGGAATGGACTTCTTCCAAAAGAAAGTCTTATGGAAAGAAAAAGAAGTCTGTGAAAAAGCAAAAGGTGGAAGGATCAAAGAAGAAGAAGGCAGAGCCGAAAAAGAAGGCCGATGTCAAAGGAAAGTGTTTCCATTGCAACAGCGACGGCCATTGGAAGCGGAACTGCCCTACTTACCTGGCCACCCTGAAGAACAAGAAGGAAGGTCCTTCTGGAGGTATGCTCGTTATTGAGTCTAACCTTACGGTTTCTTCTGCATCCAGTTGGGTGCTTGACTCTGGTTCTAGTGCTCATCTGTGCACTTTTCATGCAGGGTCTTGAGGATAGCAGGAGGCTGAGGGATGGAGACATGATCCTACGCATCGGAAAATGGAGCAAGAGTTGCTGCAGTGTAGCCGTGGGAACATACCCTCTTCGATTACCATCTGGTTTAGACTTAGTTTTGAAAGACTGTTATTATGTGCCTGCAGCTAGCAGGAATTTGATTTCTGTTTCATGCTTAGCACAAGAAGGCTATGTGATTACCTTCTTTAAGGACCATTGTAACATTCTTTATGAAAGAAATAAAATTGCAAATGGTTTTCTTATTAACAATGGTCTTTATCAGCTACATATTGATGTATCTATTTTTAACTATCGAGCAAAAACGTGAATGCCAAACGACCTAGGGATAGTCCAAATGATAGATATCTATGGCACCTGAGATTAGGTCATATAGCAGAAGATAGGATCAACAAATTGGAGAAAAATGGGCTATTGAGTCCATTGACTTTTTGAGTCATATCCAACTTGTGAATCTTGTCTTCAAGGCAAAATGACTAAACTCCCTTTTGTTAGGACATGGGGAAAGGGCCACAGATCTCCTTGCCCTAGTACATACTGATGTGTGCGGCCCATTTGATGTGCCGGCTAGAGGCAATTTTGTCTACTTCATTACCTTTACCGATGATCTGTCTAGGTATGGGTATGTGTATCTTATGAGACACAAGTCTGAAGCTTTTGAAAAGTTCAAAGAATTCAGACATGAAGTAGAAAAACAAACTGAAAAACCCATTAAGGTTCTTCGATCAGATCGAGGAGGTGAATACCTTAGCCAAAAATTCCTAGACTATCTCAAGAAAAATGGCATAGTCTCTCAATGGACTCCACCAGGAACACCTCAACTCAACGGGGTTTCAGAATGGAGAAATCGGACTCTATTGGATATGGTTCCGATCCATGATGAGCTTCACAGACCTCCCTGATTTTCTTTGGGGACATTCATTGTTAACTTCAATTTATCTACTGAATAGGGTTCCCTCTAAAACCGTTCCTACCACACCGTATGAGATATGGCACGGTAAGAAACCAAGTCTGAGTCATCTCAGAATTTGGGGTTGTCCGGCTCATGTCAAAAGACAACAAGCGGACAAGTTAGAGTTTAGGTCCTTTAGAGCTCGATTCATAGGATATCCTAAAGAGTCATTAGGATACTATTTCTACATTCCAGAAGACCACAATGTGATTGTGAGTCGACATGCCATCTTTCTTGAAAAATAGTTTATTCAAGATAGCGGCATTGGAAAGCAGATTAAGCTTGATGAGAAAGTCTCACAAGTAGACAACGAGCTAAGGACCAATTGGAACCAAATCAGGTTGAGCCAATAAGAACACTACCTCCTCCACCTCGTAGATCGGAAAGAGTTTTCCCATCCCCCTGAAAGATACTTAGGTATTATTTCAGAGGAAGTAGAGAAAATGTTCCTCGTAGGTAATGGTGCTCATGGTGATGATCCCAAAACCTACAACGAGGCGATATCAGATATCGACTCCGAGAAATGGCTAGAGGCAATGCAGTCAGAAATTGACTCGATGCACTCAAACCAAGTCTGGACCTTGGTAGATCCACCAGAAGGTATAGTACCTATTGGGTGTAAATGGATCTTCAAGAGAAAGATTGGTGCAGATGGGAATGTGGAGACATTCAAGGCTAGACTAGTGGCAAAAGGTTATAGTCAACGCGAAGGCATTGACTATCAGGATACCTTTTCCCCAGTGTAGCTATGCTAAAATCCATCCGCACATTGCTTGCCTGTTGCAGCCTATTTCGATTATGAAATATGGCAAATGGACGTGAAAATGGCATTCTTAAATGGATATCTTGAGGAAGATATCTATATGGAACAGCCGCTAGGTTTCACATCCAGTGATACTGATCACAAGGTTTGCAAGCTGCAAAGGTCCATATATGGACTTAAGCAAGCATCTCGGAGCTGGAACACTCATTTCAATGATGTGATCAAAAAGTTTGGTTTCATCAAAAATGAAGAGAGGAACCATGTGTTTTCAAAAAGGTCAGTGGGAGCGCTGTTGTCTTCCTCGTATTGTACGTGGATGACATCCTCCTTATTGGGAATGATATTCCCATGTTGACGATCAGTCAAAATATGGTTGTCCAAGGAATTCTCCATGAAAGACCTAGGTGAAGCATCCTTTATTCTAGGAATTAAGGTCTATAGGGATAGACCGAATAGGATGCTAGGACTTTCACAGAAGATGTACATAGAGGAAGTACTAAAGAGGTTTAGTATGGAAAACTCTAAGAGGGGATTAATACCCTTCAGACATGGTATTCATCTTTCCAAGAAGATGTGCCCTAGCACACCTGAGGAAATAGAACGCATGAGCAAGATCCCTTATGCTTCTGCAATAGGGAGCCTCATGTATGCCATGCTATGTACACGACCTGATATAGCCCATGCTGTGAGTGTCACAAGCAGATATCAGTCAAATCCAGGTGAAGAACACTGGACTTCTGTGAAATGTATCCTTAAGTACTTGAGAAGAACTAAGGATATGATGTTGGTCTTTGGTAATGGAGAACTCCAAGTCCAGGGATACACAGACTCGGATTTCATGTCCGATATAGATGATCGAAAGTCGACATCTGGGAGTCTGTTTGTGTGCAATGGTGGTGCTGTCAGCTGGAAGAGTTCCAAGCAAATGTGATAGCAGATTCCACCATGGAAGCAGAATATATCGCTGCATCAGAGGCTGCGAAGGAAGCATTCTGGTACAAGAAGTTTGCTGCAGAAATTGGAGTAATGCCATCAGATGCCATTCCTCTATACTGCGACAACAATGGCGCCATAGCCCTTGCTAAGGAGCCGAGGTCTCACCAGAAATCCAAGCACATTGAGCGGCGATACCACCTCATCCGCGATTACCTCGAGAAAGGTTACGTCGAGGTCAAGAGAGTCAACTCCACAGATAATGTGGCAGACCCACTTACAAAGCCGTTGGGCCAGCAGAAGATCGAAGCCCACCTTGAGAAGATGGGACTTAGACTTGTAGCCAATTGGCTTTAGGACAAGTGGGAGATTGTTAGATATATGTGCCCTAGAAGCCAGAATTGGCTGACACTTGTAATACACTTCTAGGGGCAAAATTATAATTTTGACTATAAATCAATAAAATGGGTTATTTTCTATCACATATGTGTATTTAGTGTCTGTGATACATCCTTTGAGTTAATGGTAATGATAATTCATATTTTCAAGAGTTGAAAATTTAAGACATGAATAATCATTATTAACTCATAAAATGCTCCCGACCATAGGATCATCACGAGGATGGTGATTGATCCGGAAAGGTTGGTGTACAATCGCTTCTCTTTAGTAGATGAGTCTTGAGTCTACGGTGTGGAGACACCGGAGCGAGAGTACAGGTACTCGTTAGAGAACGAGGGCACTGAGCGTGACCACCTCGAGTAGTCATTAGGAAGTCTACCTTCTCGTCAATGACTGACTCGATGCTGCAGTAGTGTGTCTGGTTCTTTGACCTGAGGTGCATCGGCAGTTCACCTTGAGGGTGTTATAGTTTGACTACACCATTACTCGGATCTCCTAGCCATATCGGAACCCTGAGGTGTATGTTGGCTATAGCATGTTCATTGTAGGAACTGGATTGCATCAAGATGGAATCTATCTACCTCGGTGGTAGAGGAGCAGCCCTATGATGATCATGAGAATCAAGTCCAGAAGCCCATGGCCATGGCAGAGTGAAATAATAGAAAGAGTTTCTATTTAGATTTTCACATTGGACTTGAATCGAATGATTACATCATATGACAGAGACTAGGGTTTGACGAGTTCACCTTAACCCTAATCTGATCGGGGCTCAAGATAGAAGAACTTAATCACACAGGTAGCTGCACCAAGAGGTTCGCATTCAGCTCTGATGGGTTGCCACCATATACTGCTAGGTGTCACTGGTGGATTTTGGGAGCAATTAGAATGATTTAGATGATCGATCATTCTAGCTGTTCGAATCAGAAGAGTTCTGATCCATCGAAAGGAGTTTCGATGATGTCGATGATAGAGATCATGACATATCCCATTACCATACAGAACTGAACCTAACTGGGATCACACAAACAAGGGTTTGAATCTGGTGATCATCAATTGAACTGATCCTAGTTCAATTGATCTGAATGAGATTCAATTAGGTTCAAGAAAATCGTGCTAGCACTCGATTGAACCTAACGTTCTTCTTTTACTATCATAAATAGTTGTCCTGACTGAGCCAAAGGAGTTTGTGCTCAATCAGAGGCCTTCACTATGGTCTGACTGGAGTTGTCCAAGGTCAGAAAAGGGTTGTCTTATTTTGTAAGACATTACCTGCCATTTTTGGTCACCTGCCATTTTTCATCACCTGCTCAAAATCCTCCTTTGACTTTGGTCAAACGTTGACCTTTGACACTTTGACTTTCTGTCCATGTGTCATGCACCTATTGGAGAGCTGGTGGGGACCTTGTCCCCCTACCTAGAAACCTGGCAAGGATAAAGGGGGCATGCCTTAGGGAGGCGTGCGCCCAAGTGGAGGCGCCTAGGAGTCCCTGTTGGACAGATGGGACTCCAATCTCCTTTTGGATTCCAAAGTGCATGGTCCTAAGAGAGACTTGTTTGACCAGTCTTAGTGCCATCTAAGGATGATTCAAAGGGGCTCTCATTTGATTGGATTAAAGGGATGTCTATTCCCACCAATCAGATTTAGATCTGATTTCACAAAAGGTTGTGATTGGTTGGGATGAAGAGGAGTTGGCATGGCGTCAGCAGGGTCTATAAATAAGACCTATCTGCGCCCTAGGATTTAGATCTCTAGCCCAATTGCCCATGCCCCAAGGCTGCCTTCTCTCCCTCCTCTCCATGCCATCTTTAGGTCTCTCTCTCCTCTCCACGTCCAAAGAAGTTTTGGGCTTCAGTTGGTGCGATCCAAGTCAAGAGAAAGGCGACGAGAAAAGCAAGAAGGCTGCACTGCTGCAAAGATGACGACTGCTGATCTTCAAAAGAAGTTTTGAAGATCCTCTAAATCATATCCAGATTTGATATTTGGAGAAGTGATAAAGAAGAAGAAGATCTTCAGATCCTACCTGAGTGGATACCGGTAGAGGTCAGACACTTGCGTGGCTAGATCTAGAACCTCAGGAAGACATCAGGATCATCACAGGATAATTTGATTAGCCACTATAAGATAAAATTAATTTAGATTTAATTTATTCTTTATTTTTATTTTATTTTTTTTATTAAATCAATAATATCAGATCTGAAAAGTCTCAGATCTGATCTAGATCTAAGAAATTTTTTTTTGAAATATCTCTCTTGATCCAATTAGATCTGAACGAATCTGATCCGAAAAATAGGGTTTTTCCTTCATACTTATCCCCCCACTTTTAAGTTTGAATCTTCGAATGAAGAGCGTACAAAAATCACAGCAGTTGAAGTCCTTTACTACCTTCTTGCTCTCGGGAGATGAGAAAATCTTGGCTTTTTTCTTTTGGCGCCGAAGCTTCTTAATAGATGAATGATCCAAAGAGTCACCTCTTTTTGAAAACTCATCCGATGTGGAGCTCTATGTATGGTGAAGTTATTGCTATATCTAGCATCAAAGATAGGCATGATGGATGGGACACGTGGTAGGTCGAGATCGATTGAGGAGGGTCTGCAATCATAATCATTTTGGACTTCTTCCTATTATTTTAACCTCCCTTCTTTTCTTAGCTTCTCATCTTCATCAGAGTCCTCCTTCTCCTTCCTTCGCTCTTTGCTTCCTTTGAACACCTTGCTCTTCTCGTGCTGCAATTTTTCCGCCATTGACATCTTTCTCCATCGCTTTTTGTCTTTCCAATTGCCTTCCTGAGTTCTTCGTCCGATTTAGGTTAGTTTTTCATCCTTCTTCCTTTGTTTCTTTATTTTTTCACTTGTTTTTTAGATTTTCTAGGTGGGCTTCATTGTTCTTTTCTTTTAGAATTTTACTATTCTTTTTTCTTGATTTTTTAGAGATTTTTTGGATTTATTTTGATCCAAATGTCTTCGAAAGTGTCCTAGTCCTGTGGTTTTAGAAGCTCGATGTTATGAATTATTCCAGGACCTATGGAAACCCTTATACATTCTACCAACTCTGAGGAAGTAAGTTGGAGATGATAGCAAGAAAGATAAAGATTAGATGATAAGAAGATAAGATGGCGGCATAGTGAGAAAGAGAGAAAGCTAGGATTTCAAGGAGAAAAGGGATTTAATTTATTCTCTTCTCTACCGTAATCTACATATACAAGTATATAATAGATACCCTGAGTCAACATGACTCAGCCTTAAAAAACTCTCCTGAACTAACCCATACATAAAAATACTTACCCAAGTCTTTGTAAACCCATATCTTGCATGCTCTCATCTCCTAGACTAATGACCTAGTCCAATACATGAATTAGCCACCTTAAGACCTCTCATACCAAGCCTTAAGAACCCTTGGATTTGATCCAATACAAGATCAAATAGAAAATCTACCCAGATCTATTCACCACCATTGAGCTGGCTCGGTCAGAAGCTGAGCCGGCTCGACTGCATCTCCTCAAACCATGTCTTCTATTTGCCTAAGATAGCCGGCTCGGATATGGGCCAAGCCAGCTCGATCTCAGATCGAGCTGGCTCGACTGTGTATCTGAGCCAGCCCAATTGTGTGCCAGCTTCTTTATCTTTATTGATACATCTCCATCCAATCCTAGCTTTTAGAAGCTACCATCTTGACTCCTTCATGGTCTCCCAAGACTTGGGAGCGCCACACTTGCCCTTTTAATCTCCACCTTAGTGCCCCAAGGCTTGAGGCAAGTCTATCCTATCCATCAGACACATCGATTTCATACATTTATGAAAGCTGTCCCGAGGAAGAACTTTTATTAGTGCATTCGCTAGATTCTCCTTAGTGTGGACTTTCACCAGCTTTACTTCACCTTCTTCCACAAGCTCTCTGATTTGGTAGTACCTGATGTCAATGTGTTTCATCCTTGCATGGTAGACAGAGTTCTAAGTAAGTAATAGTTTACTCTAGCTCTCGCAGTGCACCTTGACAGCCTCCTGCATGAGACCCATTTCCAACGCCAATCCTTTCAACCATAGAGCCTCCTTTGCTATCTCCATAACACCTATGTATTCTGCCTCAGTTGTAGATAAGGCCGTGATGGTTGCAAGCATGATCTCCATAAGACTGGACCTCCAAATAGGCTAAACATAAAGCCTATCATTGACCATTGAGTATCCATGTCTCCATCAAAATCTACATCCACAAACCCATTTATCTATCCTCGAGCTTCCTTGGACATGTCAGAGAGTTCCTCAGCTCCATCTTGCTATCTATAGCAGATGCCAACTCCAATAGTATCCACCAAGTACCTGAAGATCCACTTTAATGCTTGCTAGTGCTTCTTACCAGGCTGTGCCATGAACCTACTGACCTGGCTCACTGCATGGGCGATATCTGGTCTACAACATACCATGACATACATTAAACTTCCTACACCAGAGGCATATGGTGTTCTCTCCATCTCTTGACCCTCCACCTCAATCTGTGGTGACATCATCTTTGAGAGTCTGAAGTGTCTGGCAAGTGGCAGCTCCTTCGATTTTGCTTCCTTCATCCCAAACCTCTCCAAGATCTTTCTAATGTGGCCTCCCTAAGATAAATGCAGCATCCTCTTGACTCGATCTCTGAAGATTTCTATGCCTAAGATCTTCATTGCACACCCCAAATCCTTCATCTCAAACTCTCGAGACAAGGCTGCCTTTAGTTCCTGTACAACCTTCCTACTCTTATATGCTATAAGCATATCATCCACATATAAGAGTAGAAACATCCTAGACTCATCCTCCAAAGATTTAACATACACACAAGAGTCATACTTGCTCCTAAAAAGTCCAATGCTCTTCATATATGAGTCAAATCGCTTGTACCATTATCTTGGCGATTGCTTCAGCCCGTACAATAATTTCTACAGCAAATAGATCTTTTCTTTTGCTCTTGGCTCTTGGAATCTTAATGGCTGCTCCACATAAATGCTCTCCTCTTAATGCCCATGGAGGAATGCCATCTTGACATCCATCTGCTCCAGCTCCAAGTCCTGAGCTGCCATAATGCTCAGGAACATTCTGATGGAAGTATGCATGACGACAGGAGAAAATACTTTACTGAAATCGATGCCTTTCTTCTAGGAGTATCCCTTGGGCACTCATCATGCCTTATACCTGACACCCCCCTGCTCTAAAGGCCCCTCTTTGTATTAGTAAACCCACTTGCAACCAATAGGTTTCTTTCCTCATGGCAACTGCACCAAACACCACGTCTTATTCTTATGGAGAGCCTGCATCTCCTTGGACATTGCTTGGACCCCCTTTATCTATCTTGGCTATCCATAGCCTCCTCGTAGGTGTATGGGTCCTTGTTTGCTGTCACCAGGGCATATGACAGTGTATCTTCAAAGTTGTATCATTTCGATTGCCTGATATTTCTTTTGGGCTTATGCAGTGCAATCCCGATATCCATCCTAAGTACAACTTGCTCCTGCTGGGCCTCCTGGCTTCCATTACCTATTCGAGCTCTCTCCACCTATGGAGACACCTTCAGTGAGTGCTCCACCTGAATATCAAGTTCTCCTGATACACCTGCAAGTGGCAAAATAGAGTAAGATGTTAACTGTCCAACGCTACCCTACTGAACCTCCTGCTGCATCTACTGCTCCTTCATGCCATCTCACCTTTGGAGAACTAAATTTTCATCGAAGATGACATACCTACTAATGAAAACCTTTTTTTTCAAGAGAATCCATAGCCGGTATCCCTTAACTCATGGATATCCCAAGAACACCATCTTCTATGATCTAGCATCCTACTTGCTCTGCTCACTAGCACCGATGTGCACAAAAGTTGTGCACCCAAAAATCCTTAGATGGCTCAGCCCAATCTTCCTTCAAGATCATCTTTCCTCTAGAATACCATCATCTAACTTTGTATGAGGTGACTGATTCACCAGATAACAGGCTACATCCACTGTATCAATCCAGAATACCTTCGGAAGCCCTATCTACAGCCTCATGCACCATGCCTTTTCCAAAAGGGTTTTGTTAATCCTTTTAGCCACCCCATTCTATGGAGGAGTTTCTTTTACTGAGAAGTATCTTTTGATACCACACTTCTCACAAAAGTCTTGAAACTCTTTGCTAGTGTATTCTCCACCGTTGTCTGACCATTG
Source organism: Cocos nucifera (assembly GCA_006176705.1). Classification (NCBI taxonomy): domain Eukaryota; kingdom Viridiplantae; phylum Streptophyta; class Magnoliopsida; order Arecales; family Arecaceae; genus Cocos; species Cocos nucifera. The sequence goes on along the minus strand of QRFJ01003434.1, from coordinate 92,609 downwards.
GCACTTTAAGTTCTGACCTATCTTCTTCTCTACCTCAACTTTGCACACCTTAAACCTGGTGAAGATTTTTAATTTCTCCTTCATGAAGCAGATCCATACCTTCCTTGAGAAATCATCTATAAAGGTCAAGAAGTATCTCGCTCCATTTTTGGCCGAAAATGGAGTCGGCCCCCACACATCAGTGTGAACCAGTTCCAGTGGGATGGCACTATAGGCTGAACTGACAGCAAACTATACTCTCCTTTATTTATCCATCTAGCATGGCTCACATACCTCTATAACACCTCCATCTAGATTGGAAATTAGATCATGTTTGCTTAGCTCCTTCATTCCACGGTCACCTATGTGGCCTAGGCGGTAGTGCCATCACCGATAAGCCTCCTGCTGATCCTGCACTGCTGTCGCTGCATCAGATTCTCTAGTTACCACAGATCCAATCAACTTGTAAAGATTGTTCTCCATCCTCTTTCTCCTTATCACCATCACAGCATCTTTAAAAATATTAAGAACTTCACTCCTAGCATGATTGCTGAAGCTGTAGCTGCTTTACTCCAGGTAGCCTAGTGATACAAGATTTTTCTTCAAATCTAGGACGTGCTTCATATTTATGAGAGTCTACACCATCCCATCAAACATCCTCATCTGCATAATTCCAATACTAGTGATCCTACATGGGTAATCATCTTCAAGTGTCACACTTTCTTCATCAATCTTGGTGTATGAGACAAACCAAGACCGATTTGGGGTGTAGTGATGCGAACAGGCTGAATTTAGGATCCATACATTTGTACATCTTCTGTGACCATCTGATACAACCAAGGATCATCCTCTACCTCACTATCAGCCATTGTACTCGGTGCATCAGATCCACTCTTTTCTCCCTTATTGTTCTTCCATTGTAGGTAATCACGCCTGAAGTGCCCAATCTCATTGCACTTGTAGCATCTGGCTTCCTTCTTGTTCTTGCTCTTTCGGAACTTTGATCATCCTCTTGACTTGTCTCTCTCCTTTGATCTTCCAAGTCTCTCCTCTATGGTCAAGGGCTCCTGGGGAACACCTTTCTTGGTCAACTTCTTTCGCTGTTCGTTGTTTCGCAATACCGAGACCATGTCTTCATACTCCAGGGTCTCCTTACCATAGAGCAGCATCGTCACCAATGGATCATAGGATGAGGGCAACGAGCATAATAGAAGCAATGATTTATCTTCTTCCTCAATCTTCACTCCAATATTTAGCAACTCATTGCACATCTGATCGAATTTCTGGATGTGTCCCAAGACATCTCTATCTTCCTACATCCGAAGGCTGTACAGTTTCTTCTTCAACATTAACTTATCGCACATATTCTTACCCATATACATGGTTTGCAACTTCAACCACAAGTCTCTTGGGGTCCTCTCCTCTAAAACTGAATAGAGTGCCACATCCGACAAGCATCCTCCGATCATAGAGTAGGCCTTCTTTTCCAGAGATATCCACTGGCGATCTAACATCCCTTCAGGTTTCTCTTCCAATGCTTGATCCAATTCAGCTTGAACTAGAAGATCTTCTATACAAACTTTTCATACGAAAAGGTTTTCTTTCCCATCAAACTTCTTAAAATCAACCTTCACGTTGCTTCCCATGGTTGGATCCAAACCAAAAAAATGCAACATAGATCCAAGGAATTTGAGAAATACCTTGATAGGACCTTGCTGAATTCATAACATCTGAAGATCTTCAACTTTCAGATGTCTTCTCCTTCCACACAATCTGGCTTTGATACCACTTATTATGAATTATTTCAGGACCAATGGAAACCCTTGTACCCTCTACCAACTCTAAAAAAGTAAGTTGGAGATGATAGCAAGAAAGATAAAGATCAAATGATAAGAAGATAAGACGGCGGCAGAGTGAGAAAGAGAGAAAGCTAGGGTTTCAAGAAAAAAAGGAATTCAATTTATTCTCTTCTCTACCGTAATCTACATATACAAGTATATATATAGACATCCTGAGTCAATACGACTCAGCTCTAAAAAACTCTCCTCGGCTAGTCCATACATGAAAACACTCATCCAAGCCCATGTAAACCCATATCTTGCATGCTCTCATCCCCTGGACTAAAGACCTAGCCCAATACATGAATTAGCCATCTTAAGACCTCTCATACCAGGCCTTAAGATCCCTTGGATTAGATCCAATCTAAGATCAGGTAGAAAATCCATTCAGATCTATTCATCACCATCGAGTTGACTCGATCAGAAGTCGAGTTGGCTCGACTGCATCTTTGCGAACCATGTCTTCTGTCTACCTGAGATAGTCGGCTCGGATATGGGCCGAGCCGACTCGATCTCAGATCAAGCTGGCTTGACTACATATCCGAGCCAGTCTGATTATGTGCCAGCCTCTTTATCTTTTCTAATACATCTTTGGCCAATCCTAGCCTTCAGGAGCCACCACCTTGACTCCTTCACGGTCTTCCAAGACTTAGGAGCACCACACTTGCCCTTTCACCCGATCGACCCAAACTCCCAAAATTCTGACTCTAGGGTAGAAGCCGAGCCTAAGGTAGTACCTTATCCAATTTTTATGCCCAAAATAATTTCTTGTTCCCTGCGCCCTGATGACCTTTCTCTGATAATGATCGAGTATGGGGTGCCATCAGAGTATGAATTAGAACTCCCTGGTCCGAGCGACCAGACTTGTGCTCCTCCCTTGGGTCACTTCTATTTGTACACTGAAGCCCTTCATGCTGGACTTCATCTTTCGATTCCTTCTTTTGTCATAGCTCTTTTCTGATTTCTAGATATCTTCTTTGCTTCCATGGTCCCAAATTTCTTTAGGTTCATCATTGATTTTCTTTTCCTTTGTATCTCGGTTGAAGTTCAGCCATCTATCTCTTTATTTCATAACTATTACACCTTCAAACACTATCCTATAGTCAAGAACTGGTGGTACCTATCCCCCCAATTCGACAAGAAGGGATTGCTTAAAGGCATTCCTTCTTTCATTCATCACTAGAAGAAAAAGTTTTTCTTTATCTCATCCTCATCTCTTAGGTTAGGACTTCCTCCTTGGGGACAGCTAAGGGATTTAGTTTGCCATGCTCCTAGTTTGGAGAAGGACAACCTTGATTCTGTTAGCAAGCTTAAGATTTTCTGAGCTCCCCTCCTTTTCAAATTTATAAAAGATCAAACTCTATTCAATCTGGGCCTGAGTCCCTTCAATCCAGTAGGTATTTTTCTTAATTTTATAGGTTACTTTTTCATCCTTCCCTCTAATGGCAATTCATTTCTTTTTATAGAAATGGATGCGAGCAAACTTCAAAAGCATTCCCAAGGGCTCCAAGCCCATAAAAGGAAGGGTGCTGTGCCCAAAGAGTCTCGAAAAAGGCAAGGATCGATGCCTCGAGCTTTGCCACTGAAACTGCTAATTCTCTTGCAACTATTGCTACGACCAAAGTTGCTGCTACCATCGAGGTTGCACCACTTTTGACCTCCTCAAGTTCTCCAATCGAGGTCCAAACTTCAGAGCCTTTCACTGAGAAGGAGAAGGGGGTGGAGAAGAAGAAGGCGAAGATGGCCTCTAAAAAGGTCAAGCGCATGACTCGTCCTAGTGGGTCCAACACTTTTGAAGAGGATCTGAGAGAAAAGCCTTTCCACAATCGAAAGATTATTAAGGAATTGATCGACGGGTGCACCCTGGTCGAGGGTGTGGACAAAATTGTTGATGCCAATCATGAGTAGCATACTTGGGATTCTTTAGGGTCCTTTCTTAAGGTAATTTCTTTGCCTCTCTCTTTTGATTGACTTGTCTCGAGCTTCTTCATTTGCCTAACCCACTTTATTACTTTTGCAGATGGGCCATCAACTGATTGCCAATATTAAGACAATGAACCGCATGAGGTCAGAGGTGGTGAGGATTCAAGAGGATCATCAAGTTGAGACCAGCCACCTCCTCGAAGAGAAAGCCGAGGTTAATCATCTCCTTGAAAAGAAAATGGCGAAGTTGGGAGCCTCTAGGAGATGGTACAAATGTTGAGTATGCCTTGGCAAAAGCAAAGGAGGAATTGAACCTGAAGATCAAGAGGAGGGAGAGGGCCAAAGCTGAAGTTGCTGAAGTGAAGGAGCATGTTTCAAGGCAGCTTCAGGAGGCGAAGACTTAAGCGGTGGAAGAGTTCAAGGCTTTTTCGGAGATGAAAGATATAAAAGTCGAGTTTGTCTAGTTGTCCTTCATCAAGAGGTACGAGCTCTGCTAGAAAAATATGATCGACAAATTTTCTAACCTTGACCTTAGCTTCTTTGATGAATGAGCTTCTGATGACGAGGTAGGTCCATCTACCACAGCCGTCGATCTTCCATCGATCGATCCTTCCTCTACTACGCCTCTTATCACACTTGCTCCCTCAGCTACTGAAAAACCTGCATCGATCGAAGCTATGCTGAACTCCTCTGCTAATCCTTCAGAGGTCTGAGACCTCTTATTATTATACCTTTTCATTTTTTTTCTTTCCTATACTTAAAGAACATTTTGATTAATGAAAACAAACTTTTTCTTTAGCGATATCCTTGTGTTATGATATATATCTTTACATACTAAATGCAGTCTTCTATCAAAGCTGATCCTCTACCTCAAGGTATTTCCTTAAAGGCTCATATCAGGCATTTAGAGAAAGAAGTTCACCAGACCAAAAAGAAGTTGAAGAAGGTAGAAGATGAACTTCAAAAGTCAAAGAAAAATTATTCATAGGCTATAATTGAGATTACTCATCTTCATTAAGCACATAAAAAGGATTCTATGGATTATATTAATAAAAAATAATATCTGAAAGAAAAGCTTGAGGAGACTAAAAGGTGCACTGGTGAAAAGTCCTGGATCTTAACAGCCAAGATTTGCTCTCTTGAGGCCAAATTCCATGAAGCGAGAGGGAAAATTGATCAATTTGAGAGAGGTTTGGCTTGGGCTCCAAGTCAAGCAAAATTCAACTAGGACTGGTCCAAGAAGTTTTTTGACCTTCAGAAGTAGCTAGATGATACTGAAAAAGCATATGATACCTACTGGATTTGTTGGTGTGGGCAAATCGATGATTATAAAAAGAAACTTAAGATGTCAAACTCCAAGATAATGTAGCTTCAAAAGCGGTTAGCAAACAAAGATCAGGCTAACTCAAGAACAAATTCAGATGAAGTTATCATCTTGAAGAGTTTCCTTGGAAATCTCACCATGACTTTTGAGAGTACTGAGAAGAATCTCCGTGAACTCAAAATTCAGATGGTCTACTTACTAGGAGGGCTTAGTGAAGGATCCCGAGGCTGAGTCAATGGTTCTATGGAAGAGGCTAAGGAAAGTGAAAGATGATCTTTGGAGGTTTAATAAATTGCTTATCAAGAGCTTAGCGGCAAGGCGGGATCTTAAAGATAAAGTTAAAGATTTGAAACATTCCCTTGCATTGGCTAGGGTCGGTAGTCCGAAGTCTGAAGGTTCAGGATCTTCTTCTTAGGACTTCAACTATTCTTCTTCATTTTTTTTTGAATGGCCTCCATTGTAATGAATTTTGTCTTAATGAAGTGGTATCCCCTTTATTTCTTCTTCATTATGGTCTCGATCAAGTATAGGTATACTTTTTTTTCTCTTGCATTGCTCTTGATATTTGGGTTGCTTTTCAGAGTGATGTTCTTAGCCTATCATTTTGTAGGTCTGTCCCCTTTGTCTATGACCAAGAATCTCATGACTTAGTTAGGAGCCGATACTTTCTTGTCCAGAAATTAGGAGTCTTTATTCCATGCCTGCAGTTAACTTTCTGTTTAAAGACTTGGGGCTTTGTCAAGATGAGGTCCTCTTGTTCCTATTGCAAATAGATGTTGCCCTTATCAAAACAAGGTTCTTCTTTCCATTCTTGGCAAAGTTGTTGGGGTACAAAAGGGCCATTGAGAGGGCTGTAGGAAACCTAGCAGGGTTGTGAGCATGCTATTTGAAACTTTTTCAAAAATTTATTGCAGTGAAAGCAAAATTAATCTATATTAATTCTATGCATTCTATGATCTAATCATAAAATCCTACTCATGATCTTTGACATGTTAATATGAATCAGAAAAATAAAATGCATTCAATCATATTAACATGTTTCTTGACCGAACTATGTTCAGAATATAGTACCTGTGCGCAGGAAGATGAACTCCATAATTTGAATCCATTGAAAGATGCTCTCCCATCATGCTGCAGTCACACACATGTCTAGCCTCTATGGTGAGTCCACATAGAGCCTCTGGTCCTAATCAGTCCCTCCGGAGTGCTAGCTCCTCATCGAGGCCTTCAATAATCAATCTCCATCAATTCGATCGATGGTCCACTTGTAGATCTCCCGGATTCTTTGAAAGGCCAGAAAAGGATCTGTGGAGGTTAACGAGGTGGTGATGAAAAATTGATGGAGATCTGGCACTCACAGTGTTCAATCTCTCCATCCAAAACCTAGAGTTCCAACTCTAGGATTCTGCACTCACCCATAAGGATCTTGAACCTCTTCTCTCTTTGAAAAACCTCATGCCAAAAGAGATCATCCTTCTCTGATTTTTGTCTCACAAAAATTCCTCACGAAAACTCTCTCTTCCTCATGCATACCCCTCTCAAATTTCTCATGCATCTCAAATGGCCGCCCATAAAAGAATCCCATTTTAAAATGGGCGACTAGCAGAGATAAGGGTTGGAGGTTAGATTGTTTGAACCATTCACTTGATTTCAAAAATCAAGTGAGCTCTTATCCTTATTCTTGCCCCCTCCTAAGTGTTTAACACATAGAAGGACACTCCTTCTGCATGCGCACAATTTTGTTTCTCCAAACAAAAGGAAGCATGGAGATAAGGATGAGAGGAAGGGTTGGTTTCAAACACTAACAAATCAAGTTGAATTCAAAATTCAACTTGCTTTGAATTGATCCAACCCTTAGACCAAGTCAAAAAGAGATAAAAGAAGGGGTGCAGAAGGCCTCTTGGCATGAGAATTTCCATGCACATTTTCAACGTGCGTGGAGAAAAGGAATGGATCAAAGTAGGGTGGTACAGGGAGTTTAGGGAGTTCAAAATTCAAACTTTCTTTAAAGAAGTCAAATTTGGTTTCAACTAAATCAATTACCTAGACCCAATTAGATCAAATTAAATCCAATCAAATTAGGCTTAACCCAAATCAATAAACTTCTAATGAAATTAGAAATTAATTAGATCCATCTCCTGATCATATCAGGATTGAATCTTTCATAGCGATTAGATCATCACATGATCTGATCAAGTCAAACTTAATTGAATCAAATTCAATTTGACTGGATCAATTCCTCATCTTTCAATCAAATTAAGCTAATCAATAATCTAATTGCTAATTAATCCTTCAATAATAATTGAGTCTCAATCCAGTGGGACATCCAGTCATGATTAGCCATCAGATCAGGTAGGAAACTCCTATTATGTGTGACCCCATAGGTTCAAATCCTAAGCTGGTAGCATAGAAACTAATTTTTTGTACCAATCAATGTGATCATCTAGCAATGATACCCGACATCTGGATAGATCAAATAGTCATAATGCAATATTGACGAACCTGTGGCATATGGTTACTGTATAATTCATCCCCTTGACCACGATGCTCATAGGATGATCTAGGATTAACCGCCAATTCTAAAAATTCATCCACATTATATTTCAAAATTCAACATCCATCATACGGACTACCTCGATCGAGGATTTGCTAAATTGAAATACAGCGATGCACTTGCTCCAATACTTGGAGGGATCAATCCCATCTTGACTCATGCACCGATAAGCTAAGTACTTGACTGCACCCAGTAGCCTTCCGCCATTGAATTAGAAATTCAGGTAGTTCAGTACCTAAGTATAGTGAGTTACTTGTAAGTCACCATGGTGATCTTAGATCTAAGGGACACATATACCCATATCCTTCATGAGCAATCTTGGCAGAAGAGAGCTTTGCAGTTGGATCATGATCAGTGAAATGTACCCCTACATTTCATTTGCATTCCATAACATCATCACCATGCTTCTTGGTTAAGAGGATAACCAATGCTTATGACACACAATGACCTACTTTTGATTAACATTGTTGTCCTAGGTAACAATGAATCATTTGGTTGCAATCAGTTTAAGAACTAAATAACAAATCTTCCTTTGTCAAGTCTAAATAGTCCTAAGGACTTCATCACAGAGAGTTCAATATTGGAAGATGTACAAAGCGATGAAATTATTAGAATAATAATTTTATTCAATTAAAATTCTAGTAGAAATTATATTTATCTCAACCATCTACAACCTAGATGATTGACTTTAGGATACATTTTCCAACAACTCTCACTTAGACTAAAGCCATTCAAAATAGTATCGAATACCCATCTTTCATTTGTGATTATCAAACTCTTTGATTTTGAGAGCTTTAATAAATGGGTTGGCCACGTTCTTCTTTTCGTCGATCTTTTGAAGCTCGATGTCACCTTGCTCTATGATTTCTCGTACAAGATGGTAGCGATGCAGAATGTGTTTGGTGCACTGATGTGCTTTCTGCTCCTTCGCTTGAGCTATGGCTCTAGTGCTGTCATAGTAAAGCAGAACCGAACCATCCAAGGAGGGTGCCACTCCTAGCTCATCGATGAACTTTCACAGCCACACAGCTTTCTTTACAGTATCAGATGCCATGATATTCTGCCTTATACTCAGAATCGACCATAGTGTGCTGCTTGAAACTCTTCCAGCAGATCGCTCCATTTAGGATAAACACATAACCTAACACACTCTTACTATCATCATGATCTGATTGAAAATTGAAATCAGTGTATCCCACAAGTTTCAAGTCAATATTTTCATAGATGAGCTACTGATCTTTGGTATTTCTCAAATACTTTAGGATTGTCTTCACAATCTTCTAGTGATTTTCATCTGGATTAGACTAGTATCTGCTCACTACCCCTAGTGAGTATGCCACATCTGGCCTCGTACACGTCATGGCGTATATAATAGAATCCACTATCAAAATATATCGTATTCTACTCATATGCTCTCTCTCTTGAGGAGTTGTCAGATAATTCTTCTTCGGAAGAGAAATTCCATGACCTATCGAGAGATAGCCCTTCTTAGAATTCTCCATACTGAATCTCTTCAGCATGGTATCAATGTACATGGACTAGGACAATCCATGCAATCTTTTAGATCTATCCCTATAGATCTTCATCCCTAGAATGTAGGAAGCTTCTACCAAGTCCTTCATGGAGAATTACGATGATAGCTAAACTTTTATTTTCTATAATGCATGAATGTCATTTTTGATTAAGAGAATATCATCCATATACAGTAAAAAAATACAACTACGAAACCATTAGCCCATTTGTACATGTAGGATTCTTCTTTATTCTTAACGAAGCTATACATTTTGATCATCTTATCAAAATGCATGTTCCAACTCTGAGATGTCTGCTTAAATCCATAAATAGATCTCTAAAGCCTGCATACCTTGGACTCGTCTGTGGATGTAAACCCCTCAAGTTATATCATATACACCTCTTCATCCAGCTCTCCATTAAGAAAAGTCGTCTTCACATCCATTTACCAGATCTCATAGTTTAGGTATGTTGCTATTGCAAGCATAATCTGAATGGACTTGAGCATTGCCATTGGAGAAAATGTCTTGTCATAGTCAATACCATAATGCTGACAATATTCCTTGGCAACTAGACAGACCTTATATATTTCCACCTTTCCGTTTGCATCCCTTTTTCTTTTGAAAATCTACTTACACCCAATGAATTTTACTCCTTTAGGTGGATCAACCAGTGTCCATACATTGTTGATCTTCATGGATTTCATTTCGAACATCATGGCTTCTAGCCACTTTTCAGAGTCAGACCTCTACATGGCATCCATGTAGGTGATCGAATTCTTATCATTTTCATCGAGTTCAACAGGATCACCATCCCAAATCAAGAAATCATAGTATCTATCCAGTTGACATGGTACTCTACCAGATCTCCTCAAGGATGCCTCTACAATGAGCTCGGGATTTGATCTTATCAAATTCAGTTCTGCAGGTTCATTAGAATTTATCGATTCTTCTACCTATCAAACTTTACTAACCTCAACATTAGGGGCAGCTGTTCCTTCCATAAGAAACTTTTTTTTCAAAAAATTATCCTATTACTGATGAACACCTTTTGCTCTTCAGTAAGATAGAAGTAATAACCCCTAGTTTCCTTAGGGTACCCTATGAACAAGCATTTATCGGACCTAGGTCCAAGATTTTCTGGCTGTAAATGTATTACATAAGCCGGACATCCCCAAATCCTAAGGTGAGCAAGTTGGCTTATGACCAGTTCATATCTCATATGGAGTCTTTACAACAGACTTGCTCGGAATGTTGTTCAAAACAAAACAAGCAGTCTCAAGTGCATACCCCTAGAATAAAATTGGCAAACTCGCAAACTCCATCATCGACTGAACAATGTCCAATAGGATCCGATTCCTCCTTTTGGATACACCATTATGCTATGGTGTTCCAAGAGGGGTCCATTATGAGAGAATTCCATTCTCTCCTAGATATGTCAAAAACTCATTAGAAAGGTATTCACCTTCTCGATCGGATCAAAAAGTTTTAATACTCTTTCCAAGTTATTTTTCTACCTCATTTTGATATTGTTTGAATATTTCAAACGAATCAAATTTACTCTTCATAAGATAGACATATCTATACCTAGATAGATCATCAGTAAACATAATAAAGTAGTAGACCCACCTCTAACACATGTGCTCATAGGTCCATATATAGCAGTATATACTAGATCCAGAAGATCAGTGGCCTGTTCATCCTTTCCAGTAAAAGATGATTTGGTCATCTTACCAAGAAGATAAGATTCATAGGTATTCAATGACTCATAATCATCGATGTCAAGGATATGCTCCTTGACTAACCTATTGATCTTATTCTTGTTTATATGACCTAGCCGATAGTGCCAAAGATAAGCATCAATAACATTATCTAGTTTTAGATATTTATTAAACGTGTACATTACACTAATAGATTATGATAAAATATAAATATCATTTCTTAATTATCCTTGCATTACTATAATATCATTCATAATAATATTACAATAATTTTTTTTTATTGACAAATAATAACCATTCTGGACCAAAAGTCCAATAAATATTATGTTCATCATAAAAGATGGATAATAGTGATAATCACTTAAAACAACATTATTATTTTTGAAAAATAGCTCAAGAGTTCCCATACTAGGACTGAAACTTTACTTCTATCCCCAACATTAAGAAATATATTGCCATTCTCATACTTTCTACCAATTTGAAGTTCATGCAATGAATTGCATATATGAATCAGACTCTTAGTATCTAATACCCAGGTAGATGTATCACATATGAAGAAATTGCAAGGTATTATCATGTAACAGCTTTGATTAGCAACCACTTGCTGATTTCTCCTATTTAGTCTATTTAGATCAAGAGGATAATTCCTCTTCAGGTCCGCCTGATTAGGATTAACACTAAACTCCTCATTCTTAGATCCTAAATGCTTGTCATTGTCTAAGCATGAATGGAGTAGACTTACACTAGCCATTCTATTTATCTAAAAAAAAAATATGAAATCTTATTAGTACTTGAATTAATTAATCCTAAAGATTTGGACTTTAGTTTAAAGGTCTTTCCACTATTTTTAAATAAGTTGATAGCCTCTACCTCCAATTCGAAGAATTACACTAACTCCTCAGTGGGCATTGGAATCCACATAGACTACAAACGGGCCTGACGAAAGCTCTAGCTAACCACGTGTATCTACAGGTAGGTTCACAATCAATTATTTCTCCAAATAATTTTAGTAATTAGATTTTGCCTCAGAAGCCAATTTAATAGGCTATGGTCTCCACTGAGAAGGTCTGGTTAGGTTCAACCATTAACATGATTGGCTTCGGTGCATCAAACGAATGATAACTGGGCCTAAGGAAAGCTCTGACTAACTTGATCACCATTAAGAGAGTGCGACCTAATCATCATATGATGGATAATAATTTCAATATTTAGATGAACACCAGATGTAAGGCACCTCCAATGTCCACCCAAAAAATTGGACTCATTACTATTCACCTTAATGGGAGGCTATGACTCGATTATCCTCATAACCTTATCATTTTAAGGATCTAATAATTTAGAGAATTTAATTTACTTATGATTTAAGATAGAAAGGACACGAACCATATTTCTTCCACTGACTTTACCAAGTCAAATACTCCCACTAACTTTACCAAGTCAATTGATGAGGACTATGATCAATTTTGGTCCATGGGCACCTAATTCAGTCTTATTGTATTAAAATCAGTCAAACTGATTCTCAGTGACATGGGTTAGCTTGAATCACTAAGTATTCTAATCAAATCTTAATCGACCATATCGGTTAGGTAAGTGAGATCAATGGAAGGAATATGCCATTAACTCATCAAAGATCAAATCAGTGCGAGTAGCTTTCAATTAAAAACCACTGATCTAAACTACCAAACTTACCTTAGATACCAATCGGTTAACTAGGTTTAATCGGATCAACCTAGTAATTTTAGGCTAGACCGCTTAGCCATGAATTAAGTCCATCTTGGTCTTGTTAAAGACATGGACTCATTCAACTAGAACTATTGAAGTTGAGTCTAGAGTGTCCTTGATCTATTCTAAGTCAACACTTGATTAGATTTAATCAACTACTCTAGATTAATCTATTCTTTAACTAACCTTAGGTCTAACCCAATTAATGAATCTAATTCATCTAACCCTTTAACCCACAGCATTATGCAATTGTCTTAGATCTTTAATTCATAATTCTAGACCTAACTAGACAATACTTAATTCTTTTAATTAAGTTTTGGACTAATGGATTGGGGTTCGGCATTTCGAAAATAATTTTTAGTTTTGTAAGATTCTTTACCACGTAGCACTATTTCATCAAATAGGTCAACTTATTTCAAAAATGGGTTGGCTTATTTCACAAACAACCACTAGTTGTAGATTAAAATACTTAAAAATAACCATTGAATAGCTTCAGCTAGCTTCTTAGTCAAGCTGGCTTGGATCCCATCCGAGCCTGCCCGAGCAGACGTCGAGTCAGTCCATTGCCTGAGATAGCCGGCTCGAGCAAAAGCCCACAAGCTTTCATTCCATCGAGTTGGCATGGATCCTATCCAAGCTAGCTCAAGTAGATGTCGAGTCAGCCCATCACCTGAGACAGCTAGCTTGAATAGAAGCCTCGAAGGCCATCTTTTAGTCGAGCTGGCTCGGATGCCATCGGAGCTGACCCGAACATAATCTGAGTTAGCTAGGTTCTTGATTGAGCTAGCCCGAATAGAAGGCCGCAGAGCCATTTTAGGCTAGCACGCTAGTCGAGCTGGCTTGATTCTTGAGACAGCCAACTCGACCAGCAAACAAAATCTTCACAAGATCTTGTTCAAGTTTAATCTAAATCGATGACATTACATTAAGATCATAAAATATTTAAATATAATCTAAATATAAATTCATGATAAAATTTAGATTAAAACCAATTCAAAACATATCATAAAAATTCATTAGATCACATCTAAAATTTTTATGATCAAAGTTATAGATCATAATGTACCAGGACAATCTCTCCACTATAAGGGATAAATCTTATAACAGGACAACCTACAGTCCATGTGCTCATTGTGTTACACATTAAATCTTTCTACTTTACATATTAAGCATGTCGAGCAACCCTTGCTCTGATACCAGTTGTAGGAAACCTAGCAGGGTTGTGAGCATGCTATTCAAAATTTTTTCAAAAAATTATTGTAGTGAAAGCAAAATTAATCTATATTAATTCTATGCATGCTATGATCTAATCATAAAATCCTACTCAGGATCTTTGACATGTTAATATAAATTAGAAAAATAAAATGCATTCGATCATATTAACATGTTTGCTAACCGAACTATGTTCAGAACATAGTACCTCTATGTGGGTTGTTGGTGTAGATCCACAACTGTGGAACATGGATCATCCATCCAAGATCATCTACAGGAGATATGACACCATCTATTGCTATGAAAATATAGAAGAAAATAAACGAACACAACCATATACGTGGTTCAACCCAAGTGCCTACATTCACGGGATATGCAATGTTTCACTATCAAGAAAGAACAATAGAGAAGATACAATCTCAACTCACCAACCCTCTCTTAGTATCCAAAAGCACTCATCCATACAATGCTCTCAAAATAATCCCAAGAAGACCCCCCTCATAGATCTACCAGTCCCGGGCCATCAACATCTTTGGACACTCTATGATCTTCTTAGCCTCTACATCAAGTCCTAGCCTCTATCCCTAGGCAACCCCACCATTCCAGGACACTCCTAGCTTCCTTGATGCTCCAGGTGCTCCCTAAGATCCCTAGCTCTCCCTGAGACCTAGTGCTCGATCTCCTTAAGAAGCCCTTGGCATACTATGCTGAGATACTCTCCTCGACTGCTACATCGTCGAGCCTCTCTCAGTCCTTCATGCCTCCAAGGAGGTGCTACAGTAGCACTCCAGTGCTCTCTGCCTTATCTCTGGGCTACCAAAGAGGTTTTTCTAAGACTCCTTTGTTCTTAAGTCATCTGATCTTCTTATAAGCCCTGATCAATTCAATAGCCATTCGATCAGCTCCCGCGTACTCTCCTAGCCGCTAAGTAGCACAACAGCTCCATAGACCCCATGACAAGACCTGGTCCATGAGTTAGGAGCTGTAGATCCCATGAAAAGACTTCTGCATGCATGCCCGTGTGTGTTGTTCATCCATGCTGTCACCTCCATCAAGCTGGCTCGGTCCATAGTTGGGTTGGCTTGATTGCATCTCACCCGAGCATAGCTTTTTGTCCGCTTGAGAGAGCCAACTTAGATCCACCTCAAGCTGGCTCGATCTCACCCTGAGCCAGCTCGACTGTGTATTCAAGCTAGCCTGACTGATCCTTTTCTTATGGCTTATGAATGTCGTTCTTGGCTTATTATGGATCGAATCTCGAGGCATAAGATTCTAATATTCTCTACCTTGACTTGATCTTTGGCCCCACCTCAAATTTGAGAGGTTCCTATATGATACCACCTTCATGTCCTGGGGCTACCATTTGCTGCTCATGAATCGATAAACATGGAAGTTCAGCCACGCCGCTCGATCCCAAATTGAGTCTCATGCCCGATCCATCTCCACCTGGAGCTCCACCTCGCACTGAGCTCCATCTGGCTTCTTATACACGAGAGCATCCACTTTGATTGTGTCCTTCTTCTAACTTGATCACCACCATAGAAACTCCTAGTATAATCTGATTTCTCCTGGCTCTGATACCATTGTTGGGGTAGATCCACAACTATGGAACATGGATCACCCACCCAAGATCACTTGTAGGAGACATGGTACTACCTGTTGCTATGGAAAGATAGAAGAAGACAAACAAATACAACCATATATGTGGTTCAGCCCAAGTGCCTATATCTATGGGATATGTAATGCTTCACTACCAAAAAAGAACAATAGAGGAGATACAATCTCAACTCACCAATCCTCTCCCAAGATCCAGAAGCACTCACCCATACAATGCTCTTAAAGTAATCCCAAGAAGAACCCCTCACAGATCTACTAGTCCAGGGCCATCGACATTCCTGGACACTCTGTGATTCTCTCAGCCTCTACATCAAGCCCCAACCTTTGTCCCTAGGCAACCCCACTATTCCAGGACACTCCTAGCTTTCTTGATGCTCTTGGTGCTCCCTGAGACCCTTGGCTCTTCTTGAGATCTGATGCTTGATTTTTCTGAGAAGCCCCTAGCACACTATACTGAGATACTCTCCTTGGCTGCTGTACCATCCTCGTGCCTTCAGGGAGGTGCTATTGCAGTACTCCAGTGCTCCCTGCCTTATCTCTACACCACCAATGAGGTTTTCTCAAGACTTCCTTCTTCTTAGGTCATCTGGTCTTCTTATAAGTCCTGATCAATCCAATAGCCACCCGATCAACTCCCATATGCTCTCCTGGCCGCTAGATAGCACAACAGCTCCACAGACCCCATGACTAGATTTGGTCCATGAGTCAGGGGCTGTAAACCCCATAAAAAGACTTTCGCATGCATGCCCGTGCATGCTGTTCATCATGATGTTTGCCTCCATCGAGCCAACTCGATCCACAGTCGGGTTGGCTCGACTGTGTCTCATTCGAGCATAGCTTTCTGTCCATCTGAGAGAGTCGGCTCAGATTTGTCTCGAGTCAGCTCGATCCCACCTCAAGCTAGCTCGACTGTGTATTCGAGCCAGCTCGACTGTATTGGCTGATCCTTTTCTCATGGCTTTTGAATATCGTTCTTGGCTTATTATGGACCAAATCTTGAGGCGCAAGATTCCAACATGGATAGATAAACTCTGTAATCTGAATCCACTAGAAGATGCTCTCCTATCATGCTGTAGTCGTATACATGTCCAGCCTCTATGGTTGTCCACATGGAGCCCCTAGTCCTGATCAGCCCCTCCAGAGTGCTAGCTCCTCATCGGGGCCTTCAATAGCTAATCTCCGTTAATCTAATTGATGGTCTACTTCTAGATCTCCCAAATGCTCTAGAAGGTCGAAAAAGGATCTGTAGAGGTTAACAAGATGGTGATGAAAAATTGATGGAGATTTGGGACTCACAGTGCTCAATCTCTCCACCCAAAACCTAGAGTCCCAACTCTAGGATTCTGCACTCACCCATAAGGTCTTGACCCTCTCCTCTCTTCGAAAAACCTCATGCCAAAAGAGATTGCCCTTATTTGATTCTATCTCATAGAAATTCCTCACAAAAACTCTGTCTTCCTTATGCATACCCCTCTCAGATTTCTTGTGTATCTCAATATGCTTGCCTATAAAAAAATCCCATTTTAAAATGGGCGACTAACAGAGATAAGGGTTGGAGGTTAGATTGTTTGAACCATTCACTTGATTTCAAAAATCAAGTGAGCTCTTATCCTTACTCTCGCCCCCTCCCAAGTGTTTAACATGTAGAAGGACACTCCTTCTGCGTGCGCATAATTTTATTTCTCAAAACAAAAGGAGGCATGGAGATAAAAATGGGATGAAGGGTTGGTTTCAAACACTAACAAATCAAGTTGAATTCAAAATTCAACTTGCTTTGAATTGATCCAACCCTTGGACCAAGTCAAAAAGAGATAAAAAAGAAGGAGCACAGAAGGCTTCTTGGCATGAGAATTCCCATGCACATTCCCAATGTGCATGGAGAAAAGGAATGGGTCAAAGCAGGATGGCGCAGGGAGTTTAGGAAGTTCAAAATTCAAACTTTCTTTGAACAAGTCAAATTTGGTTTCAACTAAACCAATTTAGCTAGATCTAATTAGATCAAGTTAAATTCAACCAAATTAGAATTAACTCAAACTAAAAAACTTCTAATCAAATTAGAAATTAATTTGATCCATCCTCTGATCATATCAGGGTCGAATCTCGCATAGCGATTAGATCATAACATGATCTGATCAGGCCAAACTTAATTGAATTAAATTTAATTTGACTTGATCAATTTCTCATCACTCAATCAAATTAAGTTAATTAGAAATTTAATTGCTAATTAATCCTCTAATAATAACTGAGTCTCAATCCAGTGGGACATCCAGTCATGATTAGCCATCAGATTAGGTAGGAAACTCCTATTATGTGTGATCCCATAGGTTCAAATCCTAGGTCGATAGCACAGGAACTAATTTTTTGTACCAATCGATGTGACCATCTAATACTGGTAATCAACATCCGGATAGGTCGAATAGTCATAATGCAACATCGACGAACCTGTGGTATATGGTTACCGTATAATTCATCTCCTTGACCATGATGCTCATAGGATGATCTAGGGTTAACTGCCAATCCTAAAAATTCATCCATATTATATTTTAAAATTTAGCATCCATCATATGGACTACCCCAACTGAGAATTTGCTAAATTGAAATATAGCGATGCACTTGCTCCAACCCTTGGAGGGGTCAATCCCATCTTGACTCATGCACTGACAAGCAAAGTACTTGACTACACCTAGCAGCCTTCCATCACTAAATTAGAAATTCAGATAGTCCGATACCTAAGTACAGTAAGTTGCTTGCAAGTCACCATGGTAATCTCAAGTCTAAGAAATACATATATCCATATCCTTTGTGAGCAATCTTGGTAGAAGAGAGCTTCGCAGTTGGGTCACGATCAGTGAAATATACCCCTATATTTGACCTGCTTGCTATAACAGCATCACCATACTTTTTGGTTAAGAGGACAACCAACACTTATGGTACACAATGACTTACTCTTGATTAACATTGTTATCCTAGGTAACAACGAATCATTTGATCGTGATTAGTTTAAGGACTAAACGATAAATCCTCCTTTGTCAAGTCTAAATAGTCTTAAGAACTTCATCATAGAGAGTTCATTACAGAAAGATGCACAAAGTGATGAAATTACTAGAATAATAATTTTATTTAATTAAAATTTAAGTATAAATTATATTTAGCTTAACCATTTATAATCTAGATGATTGGCTTTAGGATATATTTTTCAATAAGAGCCTCTCCCCATTACCTCCTGTTTATGAACAAGAGGTCTCTTGGTCCTTGTAAGGTTCTTCCTCCATGTCAAGATAAGATTCTCCTCCTGTTCTTGACGTGGTTGGCTATCTTTCTTATTAGGATGAGATTTTTCTTCTATTTCTAATAAAGCTACCGAAGCTTAAAAGGATCATTAAAAGGACCTCTCCCTTTTATTCCATGTCAGGATGAGATTCTCCTCCTATTCCTGACATGGTGGGCTTTTATCCTTGTTAGGACGAGGTTCTCCTCCTATTTCTAACAAGATTATCAAGATAAAAAAGAGTCGTTGAAAGGACCTCTCTCCTTCATTCTATGTTAGGATGAGGTCCTCCTCCTGTTCCTGACATAGTGGGCTTTTATTCTTATTAGGATGAGGTTCTTCTTCTATTTCTAACAAGGTTATCGAGGCACAAAAGGGCTATTGAAAGGGCCTCTCCCCTAAATTTCATGTCAAGATGAATTCCTCCTCCTGTTCTTGACATGGTAGGCTTTTACCCTTATTAGGATGTGGTTCTCCTCTTATTCCTAACAAGATTGTCGGGATACAAAAGGGCCATTGAAAGGATCTCTTCCTTTCATTCCATGTCAGGATGAGGTCCTTCTCCTATTTCTAACATGGTGAACTTTTTTCTTTATTAGGATGAGGTTCTTCTCCTATTCCTAACAAGATTATCGAGGCACAAAAGGACTGTTGGAAGAGCCTCTCTCCTATATTTCATGTTAGGATGAGATCCTCTTCTTGTTCCTGACATGACAGATTTTTATCCTTGTTAGGATGAGATTCTCCTCCTGCTTCTAACAAGATTGTCAGAGCATAAAAGGGCCACTGAAAGGGCCTCTCCCATTACCTCTTGTTTATAAATAGGAGGTCTTCTATTTTGTTTGAAAGCGAGTTCGGTTGGATAATTTCTTGCTATTGTATGACTTTACATAGAAAATAAGAATTGTTAAAAAAAAT
This sequence comes from Cocos nucifera, assembly GCA_006176705.1. NCBI lineage: Eukaryota > Viridiplantae > Streptophyta > Magnoliopsida > Arecales > Arecaceae > Cocos > Cocos nucifera. The sequence goes on along the minus strand of QRFJ01003434.1, from coordinate 73,022 downwards.
TTATTGAAATGCTCATTGATAGTACATTCATAGATTTTTTGAATTTCAAGATCGTGGAAACATCGATCCTCCAGACTCTTTTAGATAATAAGTCCCAAGTCGGATAATTTTCATGACCTCATAAGGACCTTTCCAGTTCGGGACGAGCTTTTCTTGATTCTGTGGCTATGAAATATCTACTCATTGAATACCAGATCTCCCACTCTGAATGTTTTGCTCTTCACTTTAGAATTATAGTGACGAGCTACTCTTTGTCTGTAGGTGGCCATTCTAATTTAAGCTTTTTCTCGCTTTTTCTCCAATAGATCGAGGTTTGCTTTAAGGTCTTATGAATTATTTTATTCATTGAAAGCTTCAACTCATGCTAAGGGAAGTTCAAGTTCAATCGAGATGACTGTCTCTATTCCAAAGGCTAATGTAAAAAAGGTTTCTCCTATTGGCAATCTTTAGATGGTTTTGTAAGCCCAAAGTACATGATAGAGTTCAACCACCCATGTACTTTTTGACTTTTCAAGTCTTGCTTTTATCCGTTGAAGTAGAGTTCTATTGGTTACCTCGGCTTCACCATTTGCTTGAGGGTGCGCCATAGATGTAAAATGATGAAAAATATTCAAGTCTTCACAAAATTCGGCAAATTTTACTCTTGCAAACTAACACCTATTATCGGTGATTAGCGTTCGAAGTAAGCCAAATTTACAAACTATCAACTTTCAAACGAAGTCCTGCACCTTGGCTTTAGTTATTTTTGCTAAAGGTTCAATCTCTACCCACTTAGTAAAATAATCCACTACTATCAAAAGGAATTTCTACTATCCAGATGCCATAGAAAAAGGCCCAAGTATATCCATCCTCCACTGTGCAAATAGCCAAAGAGCACTTAAAGATGTGAGTTGTGTAGCCCATTGTCTCTGAATGCTTGCATTCCTCTGGCATCGATCACATTTCTTCACATAATTTATGGCATCCTAGTGCATAGTTGGCTAATAATATTCTTGCCGGAGTAACTTGTAAGATAAAGATCTAGCCCCTAAATGATTTTCACATATTCTCTCATGCATTTCTCTCAAAGCATAATCAACTTTTGAAGGTCGAAGATACTTGAGGAGTGGCAAGAAATACGATCTCTTATACAACTATCTTCATACAAAACATAATGGGAGGCCTGATTTCTCAACTTCCAAGCTTCCTTAGGGTTTCTAGGAAGAACTTCATCTTTAAGATATGAAATTAATGGATCGATCTAGCTAGGCTCATGGTCAACCCGCATTACTGCTTGGGATTCTTCCGAATTTGGATGTTGCAGAACTTCAATGAAAATTTTCTTTGGTAATTCACTTAGGGCCAGAGTTGCCAGCTTAGAAAGAAGATCAGCTTTGATATTTTTTGCTCTAGAGATCTGTTGAATATCGAAGCTATTAAAGATCGAGGTTAAGTTTTTTACTTTCTCCAAGTACTTCTTCATGCTTTCCTCCAAAGCTTCATAGGTATTGTTGACCTATCCCACCACTAATTGAGAGTCACTATAAATCTTCAAATGCCCCACTTTTAGTTCTTTAGCCATCCTCAATCCTGAGATCAGGGCTTCATATTCAGCTCCATTATTAATGGCAAAAAACTTGAAGCGTAGAGCATACTCAGCAATAATCCCCTCTGGATTAATTAAAATCAGTCATACACCTGCCCTTGAAGCATTGGATGAATCATCTATGTATAAAGCTTAGAAATCTTTAGGAAGATCAATTTTTTCTTTAGGATAAGCAAGTGTATAAATTTCTTGGTGCTTGATTCAATTTCATCTGGGATAGTGCACTCTACCACAAAGTCAGGCAATATCTAAGCTTTGATGGATGGCCAAGGTTAAAAGTTGATACCAAACTCAATCAGCTCGATCACTTATTTTGCTATCCTTTTAGAAGTATCAGGTTGGTGAAGAACTACCCGTATAGACTAATCAATGAGAAGGATAATTGTATGCCCCTAGAAATAAGGTCAAAGCTTCCTAGCTACAATCAACAAAGCATAAGTCAGTTTTTTCAATTTGGTATACCTTGTCTTTACATCTCTCAGAACTCTATTTATATAGTAGATCAGCTTTTGAATTTTAGCTTCTTCTTTGATTAGGACAGCTTCAATAGCCACTGAGGACATCACCAAATATAAAAGTAACTTTTCTCCAGGTTTGGGCTTGGCAAGGAGTGGAGGTGAACTAAGATAATTCTATAATTCTTCAAAGGCTCGCTGGAACTCAGGAGTCCAATTGAATTTCTTTAGCTGTTAAGTACTCGGAAGAAAGGCATGCAACACTTCGCCGATCTCGAGATAAAGCAATTTAGGGCTGCCACCTTGTCTATAAGGCGCTGAACTTCTTTTGTTATTTTAGGAGCTATCATTTCTTGGATGGCTCTAATTGAAAGAATCAGATCTAGGATTTTAGGGCTAGATCTTAAAACTTTTTCAAGATCGGACAGCAGAAGACTTAAATAAATCAATATTTATTTATAAAACTAAAGAATACCCAAGATCTAAGATCCTATTACATGATTTTGGCATGACATTAAATCAGAAGATAAATATAAAGAAGAAAATGAAACATGTTGATCACATCAACATGCATCTACACTACATCTAATGCAAGTATGTAGAATAGATCAGATCTATTCTATGCAAGTTAGACATTCTAACTTGCTGAATTAGGCTTGAGGATGATGTTGCAAGCTGCGCACACATCCAACCTCTAGGAGTCATCCACATGAGCCCACGAATTACGATCAGAAGTCTTAATGCAGAAAATCAGCACAGTATGCTAGTACTGTACTAATCCTTCTTTGACGATCGATCTGGTACTTTTTTTTTCTAAATTTGGATTCTTCCAAAGATGAGAGGAAGGAAGAGAGATTACTGATCTAAGATACTCTCAATTAATCTTAAAAATATGGAAGAAAAGAGAGGAATAAGATAATCCTAGAAGAAGATCCTCTTCTTCTTCTCTATTCTCTCACCTAGACATCTAGATTGGTGTCTTGAAAACCCAATACCCAAGAATTGTTTCCCTTTGATTTTCACATACCCAAAACCTCTCTCAAAAGTCTATGTTTCACAAAAAATTTATGTAAAAATTTATTTTAAATAATAAGTTATGGAAGAGCCTTGTCTAGATCAAATGCCTAGACAAGGCAGGTCAATATAAGGTAGGTTGTAGTGTTGGGCGCCCCTCCTCATCCCATGCCATGGACCACCTAAGATTGCAGCACAAAATGCCTTCTTTTACCATAAAAAATAAAGAAATAAAATTAGGTGTGGGCGGCACAAGGGAAGGAATCCAAGTTTGTTAGGATTCTATCATATAGAATCCAAACAAACCACAACAACTTACCTTCTTAAGCCAATGTCCATAACTTATTCCAAATAAGAGAGAGAGAGAGAGAGAGAGAGAGAGAGAGGATACATGTGTGAAAGTCTGCAGAGTGGGGATTCATCACCAAAAATAATGGGAGAATGGCATGGGGTCAAGGTGGCACAAGTTATGGAATCCTAGTTATAGTAGGATTCTTATTTTGGCTTGATCTAAAATATGTTTCTCAAACCAAATTAAATCAAAAGTAAACCAAACCAATTAAATTAGATCTTAATCCAATTAAAAATATAATTAAATTAAATTAAATTAAATTTAAATCTGAACTAATTTTCTAATTAAATTAGAAATTGGGTTGATCCAAGTCCTAGTTGAACTAGGACTAGTTCTTCCTTGCACTTAGCTTATCCAAAAAACTAATTGGATTTAATCCAATCAAATTCAAACTAAATCTAATTAAATTATATTTAATTAGACTTAATCTCAATCCTTTGGCTTAATCAAATTAAGATAATTAGCAATCAAATTGCTAATCGATCCTCCTACAGTACTTGCACTAGGTTAAACATCAATCGTATTGACCGTTTAACCCTAGAACGATTCTTAATCATTGATCAACCATCCAATCAAATCATGAACTCTAATATGTGTGACCTCATAGGTCTGAACCTAAGTCGGTAGCATAGAAATAAATTTTTATACCAGTCAAAGTGACTATCTAGCAAAGGTATCGGACGATCGGATAGGTCGAATGTGTAGAAAACATTCTTAGAACCCTTGTGGATATAGTTTCCATATAATTCATTCCCTTGACCAAAATGCTCATATGACACCTCAAAGTTCAACTATCAACTCTGATCAGATTTTTCATATTGTATTTCAAAATGTCAAATCCATATGATGGATTACCCTGGCCAAGATTTTACTATATTGAAATATAGCGATACATTGTTCTCCAACTCTTAGAGTGGTCAATCCCATCTTGATCGCACACCGACTTCATAAGTACTTGACTGTGCCCAAAAGCCTTCTATTACTAAATTAGAAATTTAGTTAGTTCAGTATCAAAGCACAGTGAGTTGCTTGCAAGTCACTAAGGTGATCTCAGGTCTAAGGAATACTTATACTATATCCCATCAAAATCATTCTCGACAGTAGAATGCTCTGGAGTTGGTCACATTCAATGATGATATATCTTTACATCTCACCTGTATAATATACCAGTATCCTACACTCATTGGTTAAGAAGATAATCAACCAATATTGTATACAATGATCTATGCTCGATAGATGCTGTCATCCTAATTAATAGTCTATCATTTGGTCATGAACTATTTTAAGGACTAATTGATAAATCCTCTCTATATCGAAGCTAAATAGTCCTAAGGACTTCATCATAATAATGGAGTTCATTAGAAGATGAATACTTTATGATGAAAAAATATCAAAAATATATTTATTAATTAATGAATCAATTACAAGTATAATGTAGCATAACCATCAACAGGCTAATGATTGACTTTGGAACATATTTTCCAACAACTTTCACTTATCCTAAAGCAACTCGATATAGTATCTAATACCCATCTTCGACTTATGGTTGTCGAACTTCTTTATTGCTAGGGTTTTAGTAAAGGGGTTAGCTAGGTTCTTCTTTCCATCGATCTTCTGAAGATTGACATCACCTCGACCACGATCTCCCAAACCAGTTGGAAGCGGAGCAGAATATGCTTCATCCACTGATGTGCCTTTGGTTCCTTCGCCTGAGATATGGTACCAGTGCTATCATAGTAGAACAGGACTGCATCATCTAGGAAGGATGCTACTCCAAGCTCGGTGATAAACTTCCTTAGTCACATAGCTTTCTTCATGGCATCTGATGCTACGATGTACTCTACTTTACAAATGAAGTCTGCCATAGTATGCTGCTTGGAACTCTTCCAGCAAATGGCTCCACCATTTAGAGTAAAGATATATCCCAACATGCTTTTGCTATCATCATGGTCAGATTGAAAGCTGGAGTCTATAAACCTCACAAGTTTCAGATCTGACTCGCCATAAACCAACCATTGGTCCTTAGTATTTCTCAAATACTTAAGGATGACTTTAACCACTTTCTAGTGATTTTCTCTATGATCAGACTAGCATCTACTCACTACTCCTATTGAGTATGCCATATCTGATCTCGTACATGTCATAGCGTACATGATAGATTCCACTGTCGAGGCATATGGGACTCTACTCATATGCTCTCTCTCTTTAGAAGTTGTCCGACAATCCTTTTTAGAGTGAGAAATTTCATGGCCTATCGGGAGATAGCTCTTTTTGAAATTTTCCATGCTGAACCTCTTTAGCATAGGTTCTATGTACGTGGATTGGAATAATACAAGTATCCTTTTAGATCTATCCTTATAGATCTTTATTCCTAGGATGTAGGATGCTTCACCCAAGTCCTTCATGCAGAACTGTGATGACAACCAAAATTTTATTCCCTGTAGTGCGAGAATATCATTTTCAATTAAGAGAATGTCATCCATGTATAAGATAAGAAATACTAGTACTGGACCATTTGCCTATTTGTAAATGTAGGGCTCTTCTCCATTCTTAATGAAGCCATATATTTTGATCACCTTATCAAAATGCATATTCCAACACCAAGTTGCCTGCTTCAATCCATAAATGGATCTTTGAAGTTTGCACACCTTGGACTCATTTATGGATGTGAAGCTCTCAGGTTGTATCATATACACCTCTTCGATCAGCTCTCTATTTAGAAAAGTTATCTTCACATCCATCTTTCAGATCTCATAATCCAAATGGATAGTTATCGCAAGCATTATCCGAATGAATTTGAGCATTGCCACCGGGGAGAACGTCTCGTCATAGTAAATACCATAATGTTGACGATATTTCTTGACAATTAGATGGATTTTATAGATCTCCATCTTTCCATATGTACTCCTTTTTCTTTTGAAGACCCACTTACACTCAATCGATTTAACCGTTTTGGGTGGGTCAACCAATGTCCACACATCATTGACCTTCATGGGCTTCATTTCGAATTTTATGGCCTCAAGCCATTTCTCATAATGGGTCTCTACAAAGCATCCATATAGGTGATCGAATCCTCATCATTCTCATCGAGTTCGATGGGATCACCATCCTGGAACAAGAAATTATAGTATCTATCTAGATGACATGGTACTCAATCAGATCATCTTAATGGTGTTGGTACACTAGGCTCCAGATCTGATCTAATCAAATCCGACTCAGGTTCAGCTGTAGGTATCAGTTTTTCTACCTGTTGAACTTCATCAAGTTCTATCTTAGAGGCAATAGTTCTTTTACCAAGGAACTTCTTTTCCAAAAATATTGCCTTAAGGCTAACAAACACCTTTTATTCATCAGCATGGTAGAACTAGTATCCTTAGCTCTCTTTTGGATATCATATGAATATGCACTTATCAGATCAGATCCAAGTTTATCTATAACTAATCATTTGACATAAGCCGGGCACCCCCAAATCTTAAGAAGTGAAAGTACTGGCTTACGCCCTATCCATATATCATATGGAGTCTTAACTAAAGACTTACATGGAATCCTATTTAATAAATAGCAAGTCGATTCGAGTGCATATTCTTAGAAGGATATCGGCAAGCTGGCAAATCCCATCATGGATCGGATCATGTTTAATAGAGTCCGATTCCTCCTTTCAAACGTATCATTATGCTGTGATATTCTTGGAGGAGTCCATTAGGAGAGAATTCCATTCTCTCCTCGATATATGAGAAACTCACCAGAAAGGTATTCTCCTCCTTGGTTAGACCAAAGATACTCATTCCAGTTTATTTTTCTACTTTACTTTAGAATCATTTGAATATTTTAAATGAATCTGACTTATGTTTCATCAGATAAATATATCCATATCTGGATAGATCATCTATGAAAGTGATGAAGTAGAAATATCCATCTCTGGCACTTATGCTCATTGGTCCACATACATCAGTATGTACTAGACCTAAGAGCTCAATGTCTCTCTCACCTTTTTTAGTAAAAGGTGACTTGATCATTTTACCAAGAGACAGGACTCACAAGTTGGAAGTGATTCACAATCACTAACATCGAGGATTTTCTCTTGAGTCAATCTATTTATCCTATTCTTATTTATATGACCTAGCATACAATGCCATAAGTAGATATCTGATACACTATCTAATCTAGGATGCTTGCCAATTGAATAGACTACGTTAATAGGTTGTGATAGCATATGCACATCATTGTTCAAATGTCCATAGAAAATAGTAACACCATTCATAATGATATTACAAACTTATTTTTTTATTAAAATTTTATAATCATTTTTGGTCAGAAGGCCTATAGAAATAACATTTAAAAAAAATTGGGACAGAAATGACAATCGCTAAGAACAACGGTATGGGACTTAAATATAAGTTTTAGGATTTCTAAATCTAAAACTGGAACTGATCTTCTATCTCCAACATTCAAAAATCTTTCATCTTGCTCGAATCTCCTACTGACCTGTAACCCCTGCAATGAATTGCAAATATGGTAAGAGCTAGCATATCTAATACCCTATCAGTAATATCATAAATAGAAAAAATGTAAGGAGTTATCATATAAATATCTTGCCCACCAACAACTTGCTTCTTTCTCTGCTTGTTCGATCTAGGAAGATAATATACTGAGGATAGTTCCTCTTCTAGTGCCCCCACTTCTTGCAAAAAAAGCATTCAGCTTGACTCTTATTGGGCTTGATCTTCCTATTCTGGCCCTGCACAGATGTCCCAGTCTGAACTTATACTTTCTTTGCTTTCTTCTTCTTATTATTTTTTTCTTTCCTATGTGAGCTCAAAAGTGGCACTCCCATGTCTTGAAAATATGAGAAGACAGGTCATGGAAAGATAGAAGCGAGTCGAAAGAATAATCAGTCTCAATAGTAAAGTTCAAAAATTGGATCGACTCACTCTGAGACTGAGCCAGCTCAGTTGAAAACTAGGTCGGCTAGGTCTCAGAGAAAAATTCAGACAGAAAGCAGCATTTTTGGATCGTTAGCATGGTACATAACTGGGTCGACTCAGTTTTTATGGGTTATTATTTTGTGTATATGGATTGTTTGGATTTGAAAAATTTTTCTATGAACTTGGGCTTGACCCTTTGTAAAGTATATATACTAAAAATAGGTCAAGATTGCAAGAGTGCTGAAATATACTAAATAAAAGCTCTTTTCTCCTAAAAATTTCTTCTTCTCTTCTTCTCTATTTCTTGATTTATTTGATCATGCTTATGTAGAAATCTCTAAGAAGTACTTTTTTGTTGCTTAGCTAATCACTAGTGGCCATGTCGATCCATGTAGGAAGAACGCATATTCTCAATATTTGGTATCAGAGTGGTGTTGCGTGGAAGAAAGAAAGACACCTAGGGTTTACTACATCTAGGATATGTTGCATTAGGTTTTATCCTAAAAACTTTTAGTTTGCTTCATGGTTGTCTCTAGATTAAGGTGGAGATTATTTACATAGAGGAACGGTGATACAAAAGTTTGGAAAGAGGATCTAGGGCTAGTTAGATTTTTTATGAAGGGTAGTTTTAATGGTGTGTGATCGTGAAGGGTGTTAGGGATCTATTCTTGACTTGCTTGAAGTCATGGGATCAAGTGGATTCAAGGTAGATTTTGAGAAGTTGATGGTAAGAAAAACTTTACCCTATGGTAGCATAGAGTAAAGGACTTATTGGTTCAGCAGAGGATCTACAAGATCTTGACAAAAGAAAGACCGAAAAAGATCAGTGCTAAGGATTGAAAAGAGTTGGAGGAAATTACTTTTAGCACAATTTAGATGTGCTTGGTCGATCAGATTTTGCCCGAGGTTTGCATAGAGACTACGGAAAAGAGACTCTGGGAGAGACTGGAGAACACATACATGGGGAAGAACATGATGAAGAAGCTATGGTTGAAGAACTAGCCGTATAGTCTGAGAATGCCTAAAGGTGGATATCTTGTTGCACATATCCAAAGATTCAATCAGTTGTGTTCTGAGGTAATGAGTTTGGATATGAAGATCAACGAGAAGGATAGGGCATTGCTGCTATTATGTTCTCTCTCAGGTTCATATGGTGGTCTCATAACAACTTTAGTTTATGGAAAGGAGATCCTAAACTATGAAGAGGTTGTTGGTGTGCTCAGATCAAATAAGCAAATGAAGAAGATTTGCAAGGGAGATCCTAAGTCTGAGATCTTGGCTGTGAACGAAAGATAAGGAAGATCAAAAAAGAAGATAAAAGAAAAATTCAAGGATAGGTCAAAGTCTTTAGATCAGAGGAAGATGACATTGAAATGTTATAAATGTCATCAGCCTGAACACCTGAGAAGAGATTGTCCCCTTTTGAGATAAAAAATAGAGAAGGCTAGCAAGAAAGATGATACAGCTTCTATGAGTAGTAGAGAAGACCTACTAGTTATATCAGATGGATCTATAGAGTGCGATACTATGTGGATATTAGATTCAGCATGCTCATACCACTATACTTCTCATCGAAAGTGGTTTGCTACCTAACAAAAGGTCAATGATGGAAGTGTCAGCCTTGGAGATGATCACCCATGCAAAGTAGTTGGAATTGGCTCTATCAAGATGAGGATGTACAATGGGATCATTCATACATTATCAAATATCGGGCATGTACCGGAGTTGAAAAAATATTTGATTTCTTTAGGCTACTTGGTGGAGCAGGATTATGCTTTTAGTGGCCAGGCTAGGAGTGGATGTCTAAAAATTTCTAAGGAAGCTTTGGTGGTGATGAGAGGTAGAAGACTGAGTAACAATCTTTACAGAATGGAAGGCTCAGTGGTAAATGATAGTGCAGAGGTGCTAACAGCGGCATAAGAGGAGCATATTTTATATCGATTGCGGCACTATCGGATGGGTCATATGAGTGATCGTGGGTTTATAGAACTAAGCAAAAGAGGTATGATCCTAGCCCTGAAGAAGGAAAACATAGATCTTTATGAGCCGTGTATCTTTGGCAAATAGCATAGGATGAAGTTTGCCAGAAGTACCAAGTGCAACAAGGGAGTGCTGGATTTAGTGCACTTGGATGTGTGGGGACCATCTCCTGTATCAGTTAGAGGTGGGGCAAAATACTTTATTACTTTCATTGATGATTTCTTAAGAAAGGTATGGGTTTATCTGATCAGAGAAAAATTAGAGGTATTTACCTGGTTCGGAGCCTGGAGAGCTAAAGTAGAGAAGGAGTCAGGGAGATAGGTAAAGTGTCTGAGGTCGGACAATGGAGGAGAGTATACTAGCCTGGAGTTTAGGAGGTACTGTAAGAAAAATAGTGTCAAATACCATTACACGGTGAGGATGACTACCCAGCAAAATGGTATTGTGGAGAGGATGAACGGACACTGATCGAAAAGGCACGGAGTTTCAGACTGCAGACATCACTCCCAAAGTCCTTTTGGGGCGATGCTCTAACTTTTTCTTATTTTCTTGTGAATAGGTCCTCTCATTATAAGCTGAATGGAGGCATTTTAAAAGAGGTTTGGAGTGGAAAGAAGGTGGAGCTTGGCCACCTGAAAGTCTTTGATTGTATAGCCTATGCACTGTGGAGGCAACCGAAAGGAGCAAGTTGGACCCAAAATCTCAAAAGATGACATTCATAGGATATCCATAAGGAGTCAAGGGGTACCTACTATGGGACTCTCAGGCACAAAAGTCAGTGATCAGTAGGAACGTTATCTTTGATAAGAAGAGCATCTTGAGGAGGTCTGGGATAGATGAAACTGGGGAAACAAAGGTGAACAGTAGGTGGTCAGTTAGAGAATGATGGCATGCAGGTTACATCCACTTACAGAAGTGTTCCTATTGAGGTGGAGCTGGGCAGAAAAGTATTATCTCATATTGAAAATCAGCATGGAGGGTTGGCAGTTCAAACAGATGTGCAGGAGTAGCCACAAACATCAGGCAGAGATATGTCAGTGGGAGTGGCTTTGCATAAGCCCCAGCGTACTATTAGGAGATTGATTAGATATGACATTGGTGAGGTTATCTTTTATGGACTCATCACTACTAATAGACATCTAGAGAATTATGCAGAGGCTATGGAGAGTGAGGATCATGATTCATGGATGCAGGCCATGATGGTGGAGATGGAATCACTTGAGAAGAATCAAACATGACAGCTGGTGAATCTTCCAAAGGGTGCTCGACCTATTGGCTCAAAGTGGGTGTTCACAAAGAAAAAGCACCTTCAGAATAAGGTGGAGTCAGATTCAAAGCAAGGCTAGTAGCAAAGGGATACTCATAAAGGAAAGGAATTGACTACATAAAAATTTTCTCTCCTATGGTGTGTCATACATCTATTCAAGTTTTGCTGTCACTGGTGGCATAGCATAACATGAAATTGGAACAGATGGATGTGAAGACGACCTTCCTTCATGGAACTTTGGAAAAAAGAATCTACATGAAGCAGCCAGATGATTTCATGGAGATGGAATAGGAAGAAAAGGTGTGTTTACTCAGAAAGTCTTTGTATGGCTTGAAACAATCCCCTCGTCAGTGGTATCGAAGGTTTGATAGCTTTGTCTTGAGCCTGGATTTCAGCAGATGTGAACATGATTGTTGTGTCTACATCAAGGATGTAGATGAGGAGGATGCCCTATACCTATTATTGTATGTAGATGATATGCTCATAGCCAGTAGAAACATGGATGCTATGAAAAGGTTGAAAAGGACATTATCATCTGAATTTGAGATGAAAGATTTGGATCCAACTGAAAAAATCCTTGGAATGGAGATTTGTAGAGATAGGTGCAAAGGAGTGCTCCATTTGTCGTAAGAAAAGTATGTCTAGAAGGTTCTGGAGAGATTTGGGATGGAGAAGGCCAAACCTACAAAGACGCCATTATCGAGCCATATGTCCCTCTCCAAGTTATAGTGCTTCCAGTCAAAAGAGGAGAGAGAGTACATGGAATGAGTCTCTTATGCAAATGTTGTAGGCAGTGTAATGTACACTATGGTGTGCTATAGATCAGATATAGCACATGGTGTAAGCACGGTTAGTAGATACATGGCTAATCCTAGGAAGGAACACTGAAAAGCATTAAAATGGATATTGAGATATCTGCATGGAATAAGGGATTATGGTTTGGTGTTTGGTGGGTAGCTAGGAGGATTTGGAGAACAATCTATGAAGATGTGTGAAGATTTAGGTCCTCTAAAAGGGTTTGTTGATGCAAATTATGCTGGTGATCTTGATACAAGGAGGTCTACTACTGGATACCTCTTCTGCATATATGGTGGACCGGCTTCTTGGAGATCAATCCTTCAGCCAATCATGGTCTTGTCTATCACAGACGTCGAGTACATTGGGATAACGGAGGCTGCAAAGGAAGTCCTTTGGCTTAGAAGGTTGATTGATGAGTTGGGGGTGGAGCAGAGCAAGGTTACACTATTCAGTGATAGTCAGAGTGCTTTATTGTTGGCACAGAACCCAGTCTATCATGCGTGCACAAAGCATATAGACATGAGGTACCAAAGGATCAGAGAGCTGGTGGAGGAAGGTGAAGTGAAACTGATGAAGATCCATACCAAGGAGAATCAGTCTGATGCACTCATGAAGGTACTCCCTAGAGACAGCTTTCAGAGATGTGTGGCATGGATGGGTTTGTTGAGAAAAGATGAGTTCATAAGGACTTGGAAGCACTAAGATAGAGAATGTGAGCTCAGAAGTGGCACTCCCAAGTCTTAGAAACATGAGAAGATAGGTCATGGGTAGACGGGAGCGAGCTAGAAGAAGAATCAGTCTCAATATTAAAGTTCAGAAACTGGGCAGGCTCACTCTGAGACTGAGCTGGCTCAGTTGAAAACTGGGTCAGCTCAGTCTAGAACTGGGTCGGCTAGGTCTCAGAGAAAAAATTAGATAGAAAGTAGCATTTTTGGACTATTGGCATGGTACACAACTGGGTCGGCTCAATTTGGGACTGAGCCGACCCAGTCATAGGTTAGTCGGCTCAGTCTGACACTGGGCTGGCTCAATTTTTGTGGGTTATTATTTTATGTACGTAGGTTTTTTGGATTTGGAAAGTTTTTCTATGAGCTTGGGCTTAATTATTTGTATAGTATATATACTAAAAATAGGTCAAGATTGTAAGAGTACTGAAATTTACTGAATAAAAGCTATTTTCTTTCGAAAATCTCTTCTTCTCTTCTTCTCTATTTTTTGATTTATTTGATCGTGCTTCCGCAGAAATCTCTAAGAAGTACTTTCTTGTTGCTTGACTAATCTCCAGTGGCCATATCGATCTGTGTGGAAAGAGTGCATATTTCCAACATCCTAAAGGATCGAGAATCAGAAGATGAACCTCCCACTAAGTTCACCGACTTCTTGTGGAGTTGGTGATCCTTCTCAAAGTTCTGAAGCAACCCCAGTAACCCGTGGTAGTCTATTTCAGGCTTTGTCATTCTGAAATGAGTGAGAAATGAGAGAAAAGACATGGGCAGGAAGTTCAGTATTGCATCCTTCCCAAGCTATTTATGCAAGAAAAAGTTGAGCTTGCTCAATCGCTCTATTAGCTCGATCATGTATAGTACATGATCAGTGATAGAAGCTCCATCCCGCATTTTGGTATTGAAGATGGTATAACTAGTCTTGTGCCTCTCTACGTCATTGGGTGTGCCAAAAAAATCCTCCAATACTTGAAGCATGTCCTTTGGCTGAGTCATCTCAAATCTGCGACTGAACTTGTCTCTCATGGTAGCCAACATAATGCAATGCACCATGGTTCGATCATCGAGCCACTTCTGATAAGTGTCTCTAATTATCCCACGTGTATTGGAAGCTAGCTACTCAGGTGCATAATCCGTCAACACATATAGGATCCATTCATGCTCCAAGATTATCTTCAACTTTTGGTACCAGCTATCGAAGTTGGGTCCCACCAACTTATCATTGTCCAATAATGATCGAAGTGATAGAAAAGTGGTAATATCTGCACAAAGAAAAACTATAACCTAATTAATAATTGATTCATTAAACCTAAAAATTTGGACTTTAATCAAAATATTCTTCCACTATTTTATTCGAATTGATATCCTTTACCTCCAATTTGAGAAATTTTCCTAATTTTTTAGTGGGTACTAGAATCCACATAGATTGCACAAAAGCCCAACTTTGGTTGGCCAACCTATGTACATTTAAGGATAGGTTCATAACAAATTATTTTTTCAAATAATTTTTAGTAATTAAATTTTGCCCCGATCCCTAATCCGTAGGCTTTGGCCTCCATTGAAAAGGTCTGGTTAGGTCCAACCATTAAAATGACCATACTTGGTCCATCTAACCAATGAATGTTAGGCCCAACTTTAGTTGGCTAACCTAACCACCATTTAGAAAGATGTAGCTAAGAAATCATATAATGAATCATAATTCCATCAGTTGATAAACACCAAGCCTTTGGGCCTCCAATGATTATTCAACTGATGGACCCATTATCATCCACTTAATGGAAGGCTATGATCCAATTATTAACATAACTACTTCATTTTAAAGATCTAATAATTTTAGAGGATTTTAATTTAAGAAAGAAAAAAGGTTAGATGAACCAGCTTATTATGATCCTCCCACTGGCTTCACCACGTCAGCTTAAGGGAGACCATTTATAAGCTAGTCTAGGAGCACCTAAATCAGTCATACTGATTTACCTAGCTGATATGGGTCAGCTCGAAGAGTCAAGTGATTCGATCAAAACATAATTTCACCAAGAGGCTAGGTATGTTTGATCAGTGGGAGGGTCTACCAAAGCTTGCCTTAGATACCATCAAAAATGGTCAGGTAAGCGGGCTGCCAATTAAAGACCACCGATCTAATTTATCTTAGACATCAATTGGTTTAATCTATCTTAATTAGATCAATTTAATAGTTCGTGCTAGACCATGTAGCCACGAATCAAGTCCATCTTGGGTCTTGTTAAAGACATGGACTTGACCAACTATAACTATTATAATTAATCTAGAGAATCCTTGACCTAATGTAAGACAATAATTGATTAGATTTAGTCAATTCTCTAATTAAGTCTATTCTTTAATCTAACCCTAGGTCTAACCAAATTAATGGACCTAATCTCCACTAACTCATTTAACCCAATGTGTTATGATTTGTGTCTTAGGATCTTCAATTCATAATCCTAGATCCTAATCAAACAATTTCTTAATTCTTAATTAAGTTTTGGGCTAAGGGTTGGGGTTCGACTGTTCGAAAATAATTTTCATATTTATTAAATATTTTTACAACATGATTTTACCAATCAATTTGCATGTTTGATTCATAATTAATATACAAGTAAGATAAGCATGAAACTACTTTAGATCTAATCTAAACAAGTTCATGTAATTGAAATAATTTCAACTCTAATCAATCATAAATTATCTTAGATCAAATCTAACATATTTATGATGATTAAAATTAGATTAAAATATTTTTAATTAGATCATAAAATTTTTTATATTTAATCTAAAATTTTATGATCAATGTTTTAGATCAGCACGTTCTAGGACAACCTCTCTACTGTAAGGAATAAACTTTACAGCAGAACAACCTTATAGTAGTCCATGCAATCTAAATTTTTTATTTTTAAATCTAAAACTATTTTAAATCTAATAAATCAAAAATAAAATTAGATCACATCTAACAAATTTATGATAAGAAGTAGATCTACACGAACTAGGACAACCTCTCCACTATAAGGGGTAAATCTTACAGCAGGACAATCTTATAATCAGTTCGTATAATCTTATTTTTAATTTTAAATTTAATAATAAAATTATAAATTAGATCTAATCTAAAAAATAATTTAAATATATATAAATAATAATGTAATAAATAACCTAGACTTTGATACTAATTGAAGGAACCAGACCTAAGGTTTCAAGGCTAGACTTGAAACTTTTTCAAGATCAGACAGCAAAAAACTTAAATAAATTAGTATTTATTTATAAAACTAAAGAATATCCTAGATCTAAAATCCTATTACATGATTATGACATAATATTAAATCAAAAATTAAATATAAAAAAGAAAATGAAATATGTTGATCACATCAACATGCATCTACACTACATTTAATGTAGGTATATAGAATAGATCAGATCTATTACTTGTGCAAGTTAGATATTCTAACTTATTGATCCAAGCTTGAGGATGATGTTGCAAGCCACACACATGTTCAGCCTCTAGGATTATCCATATGAGCCCACAAATCACGATCAAAAGTCCTGATGTAGGAAATTAGCATAGTATGCTAGTACTATGCTGATCATTCTTTGCGGATTGATCTGGTGATTTCTTCTTCTAGATTTGGATTTTTTCAAAGATGAGAGGAAGGAGGAGAGATTATTGATCTAAGACACTCTTAAGTAATCTCAAAAAAGAGAAAGAAAAGAGAGGAACAAGATAACCCTAGATGAAGACCCTTTCTACTTCTCTATTCTCTCACCTAGACACCTAGATTGGTGTCTATGAAAACCCAACGCCCAAGAATACTTTATTGTCATCCACAATGTTTCAGGCATCATCTAGCTCTGATATCAAATTGTAGACCCATGATATCGCTCGAACGTCAATCATCCTTGACATCACAAGCACCCCGATACCATGTTGTGGAAGCTCCTGATCTATAGCACAGACCTGAAGGAACTTGTGACGTTCTCTATGGGCAGCACACCACCGATCCTCCACTTGGATCTATGATGGGGCACCTCCCTCCTTGGGCTTGAGGGAGATGCCCCCTTCTCTAGGGCTTTTTTAAGAACCCTAGGGCGGCAACTCTAGAGAGAAGAGAAGAAGAGAGTTGAGGAAGAAAAGGTTTGTATTAATTCCAACCTTGAAAACCCTAATACAACCTATGTATTTATACATAGCCATTAGGCCTGACCAAAAAACTCTCTGACTAATCTAATATATGAAAGCATTCACCGAGCCCATGTACATCCATGTCTCTCATGCTCTCATCCTCTGGATCTTGACCCGACCCATACATGAATTAGCCTCTTTAAGACCTCTCAAACCAGGCCCTAAGACCCATAGGATCATCCTAGACCTTAGCCCAAAATAGATCCTCGTGTAACTCTGCTCGCGCACTAAGCCGGCTCAGTCTCAGCACTGAGCTAGCTAAGTTCCACTAGGTTGGCTCAGTCTGAAACTGAGCCGGCCCAGTCCTGTGCCATGCCAGTAGTCCCGAATGCACAGCTTTATATTTTGCCTGTGCACTGAGACTTAGCTGACCCAGTTTTGGACTGAGCCAGTTAACCTGCAAAAAATCTTCTTTCTGTAGTCTTGATTTTCCAACTTTGGTTCCTTATTTCACCTTGTGTCCCAGATCTCCGAAGCCCCAACCAAGCCCTAGAATCCTTGGAGCCATCATCGTGACTCCTCCTGTGGCCTCCTAAGGCTTGGAAGCACCACAAATCCTCACAATCTCCACCTTGGTGCCCCAAGCCTTGGCAAACCTCTCGGTAATGACCTCCTGCATGATGCCACTATCCCTGCTTACTCGACAGTCCTTTGTGCAATCATCATCTCCACCAATCCTCTTCAGCTATTGTGCACCCTTGAGGCCTTTGGGATGACCGCCTCTACCACTGAAGACCTGTGCTTGCTTCTTGGCACCATCCTGAAATTGTAAGATCTCTTCTGCTTAGTAGCTACATCACTTTCTTTGGACTTTCTTAAAGAACCTACAGCATTTCTGCACTAGCACATGCTGTACCACCTAACATGATCTCTTCAGAGCTATGCTTGTCCATCTCACGCACCGCTCCACCTGGAACTATGCATCACCGATGCTCTGAACTCATGCCAAATTTTCTCTCCACTTATGAAGCCACCACTATGGAGCTTCACCTATATCCGAAGTCCACCTGATGCCATAGAAGCCAACTCTATCATCGAGTTCCTCGAGGCCAACCACTCAACATTGCACTGCTGAGCCTGCTGCTACATCTCGAACACCGTCGCTGCCCCTTCGAACCCTCCATGCTCTGTGGACCCCTTTGAAGCTGTCTCAGATACCTCCATAATCTGCGGGCACCTTTAAAACTCAAGAGCTCATCCAACTCTTCTAAAACTAGCGACTGAACCCTAGGGAATTCCACCCTAGTCCTTCTCTACTGCCCCTACACCAGCCATTACTTTAGTTATGCCCAGAGAACCATCCTCCACCTGAACCGCGACTCTCCCTGGTGCCCTTGTAGAAGAAATCTGATTCATGATACTCTCGATTGCCTGAGACCTCCTGATGCTCCCTGAGACCTCCTAGCTCTCCTTAAGACCTGCACCCGATCTCCCTGAGATACCACTAACACTCTTTGCTGAGATATACTCCTCGGCTGCTGCACCACTGAGCCTCTCTTAGCTCCATGCCTCCAGGAAAGCACTTCTGTAGCACTCCAACGCTTCCTGACTCATCTCTACACTGCTCTACAGCCATCCAACCCTAACCTACTGGACCTCCATGAATTATCCATCTCCATCACTTCCAATGCTCCATAAATTCATGCTCTGGTCGAACCGCTGAATACATCTCCGACTACTTTCTCACCTTCCATACACCGAAGGACGTATAGTCACTTCTTCAGCCTTTCTTCGACCATTACCCCTTGGAAAATCTCTCTTCAATAGCCCTACACTGCCCATCTTCCTAAAGAATCCTGATGCTCTCTGTCGAGATACCTTCCTCAGCTGCTACATCGTCGAGCCTCTCTCAGCCCTGCATCTCCAGGGAAATGTTACTACAGCACTCCAGCGCTTCCTGGCTATCACATAACCATCATACATCCTGGCCTTTCCACCAAGACCGATCAGCAAATCATGTACCAAATCCTTCCACCCTAAGAAAATTTCTTTTTGTTAATCCTTTCAACCTCCACCTTCAACTCTCTTCTCCCAATTGGCCAAACCACAGCAATAACAAGGTAGATTTAAGATATACCGTGGAATCCTTGTGCAGATTTTTGATTTCATCTTATATGACTTCTTCTTTCCTTTCATGCCCCATCAGGATCTGAAACTTAGCTTTGATACCATATTGTTGTCCACAACATTTCAAGCATCACCTAGCTCTGATACCAAATTATAGACCCATGATATTGCTCGAACGCCAATCATCCTTGACATCACAAGCACCCCAATACCATGTTGCAGAAGCTCCTGATCTTTAGTACAGACCTGAAGAAACCTATGACATTCTCTATGGGCAGCACACCATCGATCCTCCACCTAGTTCTGTGATGGGGCACCTCTCTCCTTGGGCTTGAGGAAGATGCCCTCCTTCTC
The DNA here is from genome assembly GCA_006176705.1 of Cocos nucifera. Lineage (NCBI taxonomy): Eukaryota > Viridiplantae > Streptophyta > Magnoliopsida > Arecales > Arecaceae > Cocos > Cocos nucifera. Next base: position 53,323 of record QRFJ01003434.1, on the reverse strand, counting down.
TAGGGCTTCTTCAAGAACCTTAGGGTGGCAACTCTAGAGAGAAGAGAAGAAGAGAGTTGAGGGAGAAAAGGTCTGTATTGATTCCAACCTTGAAAACCCTAATACAACCTATGTATTTATACATTGCCATTAGGTCCGACCAAAAAACTCTCCGGCTAACCCAATACATGAAAGAACTCATCGAGCCCATGTACACCCATGTCTTCTATGCTCTCATCCTCTGGATCTAGATCCGACCCATACATGAATTAGCTCTCTTAAGATCTCTCAAACTAGACCTTAAGATCCCTAAGATCATCCCAGACCCTAGCCCAAAACAGACCCTTGCATAACTCTACCCGTGCACTGAGCCGGCTCAGTCTCAGCACTGAGCCAGCTAAGTTCCACTAGGTTGGCTCAGTCTAAAATTGAGCTAGTCTAGTCCTGTGCCATGCTAGCAGTCTCGAACGCACAGCTCTTTATTTTGCCTGTGCACTGAGACTTAGCCGACCCAGTTTTGAACTAAGCCGACTAACCTACAGAAAATCTTCTTTCTACAATCTTGATTCCCCAGCTTTAGTTTCTTGCTTCACCTTATATTTTAGGTCTCCAAAGTACCAACCAAGCTTCTAGAATCCCCGAAGCCATCATCGTGACTCCTCTCGTGGCCTCCCAAGGCTTGGAAGCACCATAAATCCTCACATCCTTTCCCTTTGATTTTCATACACCCAAAACCTCTATCAAAGGTCTATGTTCCACAAAAAAATTAAGTAAAAATTCTTTTTACATAATAAGTTATGGAGGAGCCATGTCTAGGTCAAATTCCTAGATAAGGCAGGTCAATTTAAGGCAGGTTGTTGGAGCACCCAATCCTTGGGTGCCCCCTCCTCATCCCATGCCATGGATCACCTGAGATTAGCTCATAAAATACCTTCTTTTACCATGGAAAACAAAGAAAGAAATTCAGGTGTGGATGGCACAAGGAAAGGAATCCAAGTTTGTTAGGATTCTATCACACAGAATCCAAACAAACCATAACAACTTATCTTCTTAAGCCAACATCCATAACTTATTCCAAATAAGAGAGTGAGAGGGAGATGGGACATGTGTGAAAGGCTGGGGAGAGGAGATTCATCACCAAAAATAAAGGAAGAATGGCACGGGGTCAAGGTGGCACAAGATATGGAATCCTAGTCATACTAGGATTCTTATTTTAGCTTGATCTAAAATTAGTTTCTCAAACCAAATTAAATCAAAATTAAATCAATCTAATTAAATTAGATCTTAACCCAATTAAGAACATAATTAAAATTAGATTAAATTATATTTAGATATAAACTAATTTTTTAATCAAATTAGAAATTGGGTTGACCCAAGTCCTAGTTGAACTAGGACTAGTTATTCCTTGCACTTGGCTTATCCAATAAACCAATTGAACTTGATCTAATCAAATCCAAACTAAATATAATTAAATTATATTTAATTAAACTTAATCTCAATCTTATTGTTTAATCAAATTAAGTTAATTAGTAATCAAATTGCTAATCGATCCTCTTGCAATACTTGCACTAGGTTAAACATCAATCATATTAGCCATTTAACCCTAGAATGATTCTTAATCATTGATCAACCATCCGATCATATCATGAACTCTAATATATGTGATCTCATAGATCCAAACCTAAGCCAGTAGCATAGAAATAAATTTTTATACCAGTCGAAGTGACTATCTAGTAATGATACCCGATGACTGGATAGGTCGAATGTATAGAACAATATCCTTAGAACCCATGTGGATATAGTTTCCATATAATTCATCCCCTTGACCAAAATGCTCGTAGGACACCTTAGAGTTCAACTATCAACTTTGATTAGGTTGTCTATATTATATTTCAAAATATTAAATCCATCTGATGGATTATCCTGACAAAGATTTTGCTATATTGAAATACAGTGATACATTGTTCTCTAACTCTTGGAGTGGTCAATCCTATCTTGATCACACACCGACTTTATAAGTACCTGATAGTACCCAAAAGCCTTCCATTACTGAATTAAAAATTTAGTTAGTCCAGTGCTAAAGCATAGTGAGTTGCTTGCAAGTCACTGAGATAATCTCAGGTCTAAGAGACACTTATACCTATATTCCACCAGAGACATTCTCGATAGCAGAAAACTCTGGAGTTGGTCACGTTCAATGATGATGTACCCTTACATCTCATCTGCATGCCATACTAGTATCTCCACACTCATTGGTTAAGAAGATAACTAACCTATATTGCATACAACGATCTATGCTAGATAGATGTTGTCGTCCTAATTAACAGCCTATTATTTGATCGTGAACTATTTAAGGACTGATCGTTAAATTCTCTCTTTATCAAAGCTAAATAGTCCTAAGGACTTCATCACAATAATAAAGTTTATTAGAAGATGTAACACCACCCCTGAATTTGGGCGATGGTGCTACACCCCACCCTTATCTAAGAGTAAAGAGCTATACTTTATCCTTAAATAAGAGCTAAGAAAAAATTCTAAACTTAGCTGAACTGTATTATTACTTAAACTTACTCAAGATAATTAATCTGATCAATCCTTTAATCTGTGACACAAGCATTTTAGTTTAATTTTCTTTAGCTTGCTAAGATAAATATTCTAAATTAACTTTTCACTTTAGATCAACAACTCCATAATTCATTTATAAACTACCCTTTTGTACATATATCTCCTCCACAAACCATTCTTTTAGTACATACTATTCCAAAATAAACTAAATCATATACATATAGCCATTTCTATTTTAAACGACCACAAAACATAATACAACTTACACTTATCAATTGCCTCTTTTCTGCTACACATGATCTACATCTTCTCAAGGAAAATACTGCTGCTACATATGCTAAAATGTACTTCTAAGCCAAGAAAATCCCAAACTGCAATGGAAAGAGGGAGGGGTGAGACTTGGGGAAGTCTCAGTGAGTGCGTATCCAAATATCAACATGAAAAATAGAACAGCTATAATTTTTATGATATCATGCGTAACTTGCTGCTAATAAACTTCCAAATATAAATGTACCAACATGAATAAATCACACAATAGCTTTCTTTCAAAATAAACACATACCTTTGCTTACCACTAATAGTATCATAATAACTTATCACTATAGGATTTCTTACAAGTAACTACACCATAATCATAATCACATCCACCTATGAGCAGTCCCATGACATGCTCTCATAGAAAAAATCACACCATAATCATATCCACATATGAGCAGTCCCATGACACACTCTCATAAGAAAAAATCACATCATAATTATATGCACATATGAGCAGTCCCATGACATCCTCTTATAGAAAAAATCATATCATAATCATATCCACGTATGAGCAGTCCCATGACATCCTCTCATAGAAAAAATCACATCATAATAATATCCATGTTTGAGCAATCCCATGACACCCTCTCATTGAAAAAATCACATCATAATCATATCCATGTATAAGCAGTCCCATGACATCCTCTTATAGAAAAAATAACATCATAATCATATCCACGTATGAGCAGTCCCATGACATCCTCTCATATAGGTAACCAATACCATATTCACAATCACAACCACATCCTCATATGAGTAGTCCCACCAACACACTCTCATATGGATAATTATACCACCTTCATAATTCACTCTCAATTGAGTAGTCCCTCGACACACTCTCAGATAAGTAGTTCCATCATATAACACACATATCAATAAGCCACCATGGCATAAAAGCAAAGTAAACCATATAGGAGATGATACCATGATAGATATCACTATATAACTCATTGAGAAGTATCAAAGCTATGCTATCAAAATTGTATATATAATTATTTGCATATGCAGTACACAAAGACTATTCAGAAACCATACTTTTATCCATGCTTGTCTACAAATATATAAACTACGAAATACTGAGAAACTATCATGCTTTTTAAATACACCTTTTTACATAACAAAATACTTTGAAAACACCATTGATAGATGAAAATCCACTCACCTTAATCTGCTACTAAATTATCTTATTGTTTGGCTCATTCAAAGTACTCTTGAATTGCTTTTACCTTCCTATCAAAGTAACATACTTTAATTAACATCGTTCCACACAACTCATATTTAGAATTATGCAAGCTTTACTTATAGGCTGATTTCTTAAATCTTTCTATCTCTTTCCTTTACTCCATCTTGCTTATAACCACTAAAAGATCAATTTAAATCAAGTTTAGAGCTTAGAAACCTTACCTCCAGTGAAATTAAAATACTATGGTTAGCCAAACAAGTTTCTTTCTGTTCCAACTTCAACTACTTTCCCTTTCAGTCCAGCTCTCCATCTAGACTACCTCTTTCTAACTGATCCTTCCTTAATTTTGATCAAGAACTAGACCCTCTCCCACTCTTTTCTCTTCTCTTTTCTTTTCTGTTTAGCTAAAGAACTCAGAACAGCAGACCAAAAGAGAATCGATGGTTTTTATCTAGGAAAAAAAATAAAATTTGCTAGGTGTCACTTCTTTAGAAAGCCAACAAACCTTTCCCTCTCTCTTCTAATTATGTGGCACAACCTAAGGAAGCCAGTATTAAGTTATTTTTTCAAAAATCCATTTAAAACACTACTTTTAAAGCTTCACGGCCTACATCGCTCTTCTATTCCTGCTGATCGAGCTAACTCAGCCCCAAATTGGGTCAGCTCGATTGTCAGGTGGGTCAACTCGATTGCCAGGCGGGTCAGCTCTCTCAGAAAAAATAGAAAACTCACTCTATAGCCTGAAACTCAGACTGGCTTGATTTAAATTTAGGTCAGCTCAAATTCTAGAGTTTTAAAAATTAACTCTTCAGTCTTTGTTCATAGCTTTACTCAATTCTCAGTTTATTTACATTTTTTTTTAGTTAATCTCTTCATTAATCTTAAAACATAAATATAAATAAGGAACACTTCTTATTTGAATTTAATAAAAATATCATAAAAATTAAAATCCTTAAGAATCAGATATCAAAACTTGGGTTCTAGTCCAAATCTAAAACTTTTATAACTTTATTGCTTCTGAATGAATAGGTTAAAAGATCATTCCAATTCATTCAAAATCATTTTGCAACTTACCAACACCTAAAGATCAATTATCAAAACTTTTTATTTCAAGTAAATATATATTTCATATAACCCTCCTTATAGGTGCTAGCTCTCAGACTTAGAAATTTTCAAGACTCGAAATGGTAGATAACCATAATTTGCACTGAAATAGCTTCTACAACCTTTGGTAAGGTAAATTTAATTATATACATAAATACAAATCTTTTAATTCATTTTTTTTCAATCTGAGATGTTACAGAAGATGAATACTTTATGATGAAAAAATATTAAAAATATATTTTATTAATTAATGAATTAATTATAAATACAATATAACACAACCATCAATACACTGATGATCGGCTTTGGGACATATTTTCAACACTAATCTTCTCCGGATTTGCCTCGATGCCATGTCCTAATATCATGAATCCCAAAAATTTTTTTGAAGTTACTCAGAAAGCACATTTCGTTGGGTTCAGCATCATCTTGTACTTTCGAAGAGTGTTGAAGGTCTCCTCAAGATTGGTGACGTGACTTGATGAAGATCGATTTTTATCAAGCATGTTATCTATACAAACCTTCATATTACGATCGATCTACTCCTTGAAAATCTTGTTCACTAGATGCTGATAAGTGGCATCTACATTCTTTAGTCCAAATGACATAACTCTGTAACAATAAAGACCATGATCAGTAATAAAAATAGTTTTTTTCTCATCTTTTGGTGTCATCTAGATTTGATTGTAGTTGGAGAAAGCATCCATGAAAGTGTGGAGCTTATGGCCCAAGGTTGTATCCACCAGCTGATCAATCCTTGGTAAGGGGTAGCTATCTTTTAGGCAGACCTTATTCAAGTATGTGAAGTCCATGCACATCCTTCACTTGCCATTTGCCTTCTTGATGAGGACAACATTGGCAATCCAGTCTAGATAGTCTACTTTCTGGATGAACCTAGTTTTAAGAAGTTTGTCAATCTCGTCCATAATGGCTTTCTATCGCTCTGGTGCAAAGCTATGCTTCTTTTATTTCACCGACCGACACCTGAGGTTTATGCTCAGTTAGTGCTCTATGATTTTAGCATCAATCCCCCAGGCATGTCCATAGGTACCCAGGCAAAAACATTAACATTCTTTCACAAGAAGGCAATGAGCTGTTCTGTGACTTCCTCCCTCAGGTTTGTGCTGACCTTAATAGTATGATTTTCATGTCCATCATTTAAAGGTATGGTAACAAGATCTTCAATTGGTTCTCCTCATTCTTCTGTTAGACCGTCTCGTGCATCAAGCCCATCTATCGGATAAGATTCGTTCTATTTTTTTCCTTGCAAAGCAATAGTGTAGCAGTGCCGTGCAAGAGCTTGATCTTTTCTAACTTCTCCAACCCCATAACTAGTTGAAAACTTTATTTTCAAGTAATAGGTCGAAACCACTGTCCGAAGTGCATTCAAGCCAGGTCGGCCAAGAGTAGCGTTGTAAGCCGAGGGAGCCTTCATTACCAAAAAATCAACTTGGACCTTTGACTGCCTTGGGTACCGACCTGCCATGATAGATAAGATTATTATTCCTTCAATCGACATTGCATTGCCGGTGAATCTCACTAGTGGAGAACTTATTGGCCCCATTTTATTATCAGATATAGACATTTTAGAGAATGCATCATAAAATAAAACATCAACAAAGCTTTCATTATTAATTAAAATATGGCATACATCATAATCAGCAATATTTAAAGTTATCACAACTGCATCATTATGCAAGAATTGAACCTCTTGAGCATCTTCTTCAGTAAAAGCAATGAATTCTTCAGTTCATTTCTTCTTCACCGGCTTTGCTGATCTGCTTGCCTCTCTCTGTTGATCTCTTCCAGCAATGGTGTTGATTATTCTGAGTAGAGGTCAATCTCTTTGCAGCTCATCTCTCTAAGATGGTTCAGGCTGGGGCAAGGCCCATGGTCAATCTTTCCTTTTTTCTGGTCGGTGCCTAAGGATCGATCCAGCCGACCTCTTTTGATGAGCTCCTCGATCTCGTCTTGGAGCTGAATGCAATATTCAGTATCGTGACTATGGTCATGATGATAGAGATAATATTTGTTAGGGTTATGCAGGGCTGGGTGAGTCCTCATTCTTTTGGCCCTTGGCAACTGCTCCTTTATCTCCATTAGCATTTAGGTCTTTGGAGCATTTAGAGGGGCATAATTATGGAACCTTCTGGGTGGAGAGCCCTACTGCACCCCTCAGTCCAAGCTCTTTTATCGATGAATTTGGGATGGAGTCTGAGCTCATCAACACTCAGGAGGAGTTTTGGAGTGCGGCCAAGCTTCACTCAGCTTCTTAATAATTGTGGGCTTGCTTGATTCACCCACCTACCGCTCTCTTGTGGCCTCTTCATCTTTTTGTTTGAAGGCTTTCTCTGCTCGAGCGTAGCCTTCAGCCTGAGCCAACATGTCGGCAAAGTCTCGGGAGTACTTCTTCTTTAGGAAGAAGAGGAGATCATTCTTCTAAAAACTATCTTTCAATATGGCCATTGCAATATATTGATCCAGATTATGGACCTTCAGAGTAGCAGCATTGAAGCGGTTGACATAAGCTCAGATGGACTCTCCTTCTTTTTGCTTGATATTGACAGGAGAGTCGGAACCTCACCTCTGGCACCGACTGCTGATAAAATGAGCCATGAACTCATGGCTTAATGATCAAAAATAATTGTATCCGATTTGAGGCCCGAGTACTAGTTTCTTATTGCTCCCTTCAGAGAGAGGAAAAGGCTCAGCAGAGAATGGCATCAGGAGTACCATGAAGCAACATCATGATCCTGAAAGCTTTGAGGTGGTCAACTGGGTCGGTGGTTCTATCATAACTTTTAAACTGAGGAAGCTTAAAGTTTGGTGGGATGGGCTCCTGCATGATCCGGGTAGAGAATGGAGGATTGGTGTAGATGTTGTTGTTGTGGACTGGGATGGCATGGCAGAGTTCTTCAATCCATCGATTCATTTTCTAGAGAATCTGATTGAAAGTATCATCTCAATCATGGATCTTAAAGGATCGCTGGCTGTAGAGGGGAAGCATCTCCCTAAGAGAAGAATCATGATCAGAATAGGGGCTCTCTGCTCTTTGCTTTTCCTTTTCTGGGGTTACCGACTGGCTTGCCCAAGTAGGCCTTCTTTTTGGTGGGGGTCTTTCTGGCTGAGCTGGCACTAGAGGCTACTGCATGGCCTGCACCATCTCAGTGAGGCTCCTAACCTACTATACTAGTAGGTTGAACTGCTCGAAATCCACCATGGTTGCTAGTGGACAGGGTTGACTTGCTAGAGATTGAGTCAAAGCAAGCTGATCTAGGTTAGATCTGGTGGTGGATGCAGTACATCATCGGGTTGTGGTCTTCTTTGGTGGCATCTTACAAGAATGAGAAGAGATAAGAGGAAAAAGAGCTAAAGAATTGAAGATGAAAGAAAGAAGATGAGCTTCGATTGAGTACTTCTTTTTAAAACAAGGGCTCAAAGATCCTTCCTCTATCATCAATCCTATTGGTACAAAAAATGATACAGATGTTGGAGATCGCTGGAGCTAGAGAGGTTGGGATCATCGATGAGACCTACAAGATGAAGTCCTGGCTAGAATTGGCTCCGGTAGGACCCTTGACAGTCAAGTCAGTTCTCTACCTCAATAAGAATGGAATGCTCAAGAAGAAAATGAACAAAGTAAGAGCAGAGTGTTTTAGCTTAGGGATAGAAGCATATCTGAAGGATCCTTTATATAGATGAAGCATGTAACAAACTGATAGTGATAGCCATAACTGCCTACTAATGGGCTGTTCGAACCATGTAGAGTTTATTATAGAGAGTGAGTTATCATTTGTCGTGACTTGCTAGCTCATTGGAGATCCATAAGAGGGATTCGGATAGAACATTTGCACTTATATACAGTTTTGCATGTGTCAAGATGAAGAACTTAAGGCTGATCAAACTTGAAGATCAACTATTAAGTAACAGAGGATGAACTGCACCTAATGGGCCGATTATAGTCTGTTGCTGCTTTTCTCGATGATCTGGAGAAGTTTGGTCAGCTAATCAAGGACAATTTTCTTTGGAGGAATCTAACCGAAAGGAGTCAGACTGGAAGAAGTGCGATCGGAGGAAGCATGGCTAGAAGGAGTTTAGATGGCAGGAGCACTATTGGAGGAGGCATGGAGAGTGCGACTAGAAGAAGTTCATCCAAAAGAAATCTGACTGAAAGGAGTTTGATTAGGAGAAGTTCGTCTGAAAGGAATGTATTGTTTGTTAGGTCTGGATAGGTTGGGGCTTCAATGCTAAAAATCTTGTTATTCATCCTAAGTCAGAGGCAAAGTTAATGAGATAACACTTCTCTTTATCACCCAAGTTCATTCTGATGGACTTTAGTAGGCCTTGGACAAGTTCTGTAATTAGGGGTTGCTGCTGAGAAGACTGATAGATTTTCACAGAATGGAGATCGACCACCAAAAACTTTGGCGGGGGTTATTTTACCCCCAATAGAGAAGATCATGTTCTCAATAGAAAACCAAGGGGAATTCAGCTAGAAAGAGAGGATTGAGTATAAATCAATTAAAACAAGAGGAGGTTGCTGAAAGTAAAAAGAAAGGAACCTATTTTGGCTAGCAATAGTATTTTAATCATTAGATGAAGGTAAAAGGAATTTAAAGAGTGCTTTGAATGAGCCAAACAGGAAGATAATTTAGTAGTAGATTAAGATGAGTTGATTTCCATCTAACCATGGTGTTTCTAAAGTATTTTGTTATGTAAAAAGGTTTATTTGAAAAGCAAGGCAGTTTTTGAGTATTCCATATTTTACATATTTGTAAACAAACCTGCATGATTTTTAAATAGCTTTTGTGTATTGCATATGCAAGTAATTGTGCATACAATTTTGATAGCATGGCTTTGGTAATGTTAAATGAGTAGTGCAATGATATCTTATATGGCTTCATCTCTTACATAGTTTACTTTGTTTATGTGCCATGGGGCTTATTGATATTATGATCATGGGTAGGCTGCTCCTAGAAATGGTGTACCTAGAGAGTGTGTTGTCTTAAAGATATTAAGGATAGGCTACTCATAGGAATGATATAACCTATGAGAGTGTGTTATTCTGATGGTGAAATTAATTTAGATAGGCCGCTTATGGGGATGCCTTGAGAGTGTGTTGTTCTACTGATAAAAAGGCAGGCTGCTCATAAGAAACTCTACAAGAGTGTGTTGTCTAAATAAAATTTGTGATGTTTTGATAATACTTCGACAGGCTGCTCATAGGGATGCCCTGAGGGTGTGTTGTTCTTGGGGAAAGGACAGGCTGCTCATAAGGTACCCTATAGGAGTGTGTTGTTAGAGTGAAGGTGAAATTGGTTGTTCATTGAGCAGTCCACCTATGGGAATGTATTGCCATGGTATGATCAAAGGTAAATAATTGTTTTGTGTTTCAAAGAATCGTTTATGTGAAGCTATTTTTATTGATTTGTAAATGTTTGAAAGCTCCTTAATAGTATATTGTGCATAGTATTTTGATGATTATAGCTACCTATTGGGGGTAAACCCCACTTCCGCCAAAGTTTGACCTGATGTTCAGCCCAATGTAGCTTGTAATCGTAGAAGAGCTTCAATCGCAACTTCTCCATCAGCCAAATTCCTTCAGCCAGACTTTTCTATCTCAAACAGGCTTCTTTCGACATTCTCCTAGCCGATCTTCTCCAATCATAAGTCTTTCGAACTTTTCTTTCAGTCAGACTCCTCCATCAGTCAGACTCCTTTCTGACTTCACCCTTAATCGGACTTCTTCGTCAGTCGAACTTCTTTCGAATCCTTCCAGCAGACCTCCTTTTAGATTCCTCTAGCAGACTTTCTTCAGGATTTCTCCAGTGGACTTTCGAACCCCTTTCGATCGAACTCTATATAGTCGATTGGAAGGGCCTCCACACCTATGCGGATCCAGCAATCTACACAGCTTGAATCCACTTATGTACAAACGATCCTGAAGGAGTCCGAACTCCTCTAGAATTGATGAAACTTGAAGCTCTTTGCCACCAGCACATACCTCCTCTAAACTTCAACTATTAAATTCTAATGGACTGGCATGTTATGACAACAGACACCATCCTCCATAACAAACTTCACGTGGCCCCAAATGGCCCACTACTCAGTGATTATGGCTATCACCATCAGTTTGTTACATGCTCTGTCTATAAAAGTGACCCTCCAAATATATTTTTCCTGGGCACTCTTCTCCCTCTCGATGCTCTGCCATTTTTTTCCTGAGCACTCCATTTCTATTGGCGAAAAGAGCTAACTTGATCGTCGGAGGATCTTGCCGGAGCCACCACCCCCAACTCTGGATGAGATTTATTTTGTAGATCACCGACAGCGACCTCATCTTCTCCAACTTCAGCCTTGATTCCGGTGACAATCAAATTTTGCACCAACAGCAATCAAATCAATAATCAAGAAAGATATTTAAATCAATTTGAGAAATAAAAAATTAATCAATTGGGGGGGTTCCGATAATCAAATAGGATAAGATCAAATCAAGGAAAAACTAGATGAAGGCTCTATGAGTTCAATTCAATTAGGAAGTTTTGAAATCCTTAAGGGTTAACCTAAGATGCAATGTAGATGACTACATCAAGCACTTAATTTTTATAATTGAATATTTTTTTTTCAAGTACTTAGATCATGCAATTTTTTTTTGGAGATATTTCAATATTTAAGCATCTTATGGGGAATTGTCAAAATTAGTTTCTCTTATAAATTTAGCAATTAAAATATTTAAACCAATAAAGCATCTCTTAGTTTAAATTCATCAAATATAGAATTGATACAGAGAGACTTAAAGTATCAAGATAAATTTCAAATTTAATCATTTCAATCATTGATATATAGAGAGAAAAGCATATTAATTTAAAAAATAAAATATTTAATTTATTGCAAGCATCAAAATCAATCATACTTATCGAAACATGAGAGGGGTTATCATATGCATACATGTTAACAAATCATTAAAGTCAATACATCAAACTTTCAATTCATAGAGTATGATTATTTTAAGCAATGATAAATCATCAAAATCAATCAAACAATGATGGCATGATGTGAGAAAAGTTTAGATTTTACCAAACCTCATCACCCATCCAATTTCATTCCCAAAACATCCATTCATAATATTTTTCTCTTTTCATTCCACTAGATCCTTGATGTACCTACAAAATCATTTACTAGATTTTGGTATCCAAGCCATCTTGGGTCCATTGAGGTTAGAGCTTATAATTCCTTTTGGAACCCATATTTGCTTTATCAAGACTTAGCCAATTCTTTTAAAGTTGCATTCCAAAATTTTGTGGCCAATTTGATTACATTTAAAGTATTTAATGGTATGATCTTTAGTTGAAGCTCTTGTAAAAATATTTCTAACATTTTACTGCTTTCTAGAAATATTAAAACCAGTTTCTATTTTATTGAAATTAGTCCCATTAACTTTTACCATAGATTGAAGATTTTGAAAACTAATGATAAACTTTTCAGCAATAGGTTTTAAAACTTCAATCTCTCTTCTTAATTTTTTGTTTTCTTCCAAGAGCTCTTTCTTTTCATTTAAAAGATTTTCATTTTCTTTTAAGGAGAATCTTAAAGTATCATTATCTTTTTTAAGCTCTATGTTTTTTTTAACTAAAGAATTTTTAGATTTAATCCATTCTTCTTTTTCTTTAGCCAAAGTATTCTTTTCTTTCAAGATATCTTCTTTTTCACTTAAAAGCTCATTCTTTTCTTTAGCTAAAAGAAGATTTGATTTTTTAAGTTCTTTATTTTTGAGCCTTAATTTTTTAAATTCATCAATTAATTTGTTAAAGGCTTCAAATAACTCATTAAATGTAAAGTCGAAAGAATTTTTAGGATTTACCTCATTTGTATTAGCCATGAGACAACGATTGGCGATACCTTCTTCCTCTTTCTCAATTTTCTTTTCTATGCTTTGCTCCCCCTCAATTGATTCTTTCTTTTTTCTTTGTTTCTTTTTCTTCTTTTTCTTTCCATCCTCATGAGCTATGAGGCATAGGTTGGGATGAGCTTTCTTGTCTTCTTTGGATCTTGATATTTCTTTTTATTTTGCTCCCTCAAAAATAGTTTCTAATTTCTCCCAAACTTATTTTGCTGAAATGTAAGAAGAAATTAGATTGAACTCATTTATATCTAATGAACAATAAAGTATATTTAAAGCCTTAGCATTTAGATGCATTAATTCTTCATCAATAAATGATGTATTTTGTATGTGAGGGCCATTGACAATAATTTTTCATAGATTATAGTCATGTGATTGTATAAAAACTTTCATTCTAATTTTTTAATGTATGTAATTTAATTCATTTAACAGTAGGGGACAATCAATAGAATGGCCTTCATTCAAAAAAGATTCCATTTGGATTGCCAAGATCTTTTACTCTTGATGGTTAGGTCAAAAATCGATAACAGAGCACCTGCTCTGATACCAATTATTATCCAGAGGTAGCAATCCAAGAGGGGGCGAATTAGATTCTTATAAATTTTAACCAAATTTGCTTTCTAAATAAGTATGTGCTTTGATTTTAACTTAAGTGGTATGGTTGAAATGAAAATAATATAAGCAGCAATGGTTTTAGGATAAGCAAATTCTATGAAGGAATTTGAAAGCTAATCTAAATAAATAATAAAGCAAGTGAAGCAAGAATTGAAAGCACAACACAAACACACAAGATTTTATAGTGGTTTGGAGCAATCCACTCCTACATCCACTCTTCAAGCTTTTCTTGAGATTTTCACTATAATTTACTCTTGATTATAGTATGTTTATTTTTTCAGACTCACAAATAAACTTAGTTGGTTTTCACAGGAGCATCAACCAAAACTTTACACTAATAGTTTTTGGGATCACTATTAATCCAGTTGGTTTTTTCAGGCTCACTAACCAAAACCTATAATATTCAATTTTGGGCTTGGACGGGCTTAATCTCCAAGTTTCTTTCTTCCAAAGAAACTTGAAAAAAATAAAAAATACAAGAAAAGTTTTAGCACAATATAAAAAATAGATCTTTTAAATCCTAAAGAGGAAGCCGATGATGTGCTCGATTGAAGCTTGTCTTTTCTTCAAATTATGCTTGAGAGAATGTAGAAGATGTTGGAGAAGATTGCTTTGAAGGCTTGCTGAAATCTGTGCATAACTTTCCTCTCTATTTTTTTCTTTGAATATTCAATGTTCCTCATCAAAAATAAAAAAATCTCTCTTTAAATCTCTTTCTTATTATTTTTTAATTGATTCTCCATCTTTAAATACCTTTAGAGATGGTTGGAGTGAGAGTTCTAGCCATTGGGAGCTCTGAAATAGCCGTTGAAATCAAAAAATAGTCGTTGCAAAATTATCCGTTGAAGGCTGTCCACGTAAAATGAAACCTCTCGATTTTCCATGAAATCTCTCATTAGAACTGTGAGACCTCTTGAGAATCCTGTGAGACCTTTCACTCTCAGAGCATAGAAACTAAGTTTCTATCTCTTGAGATCGAGACATCTCGAGTTCAACTCGAGACCTCTCAAAATCATGCCAGAACTACGTTTGGGCAAGCTAGTCTACTCGAGGGCTCTTGAAAAAATTTTGAGACATCTCGAAAACTATTTCAAGACTATTTTGAAAAATTTTTGCTTCCAATCAAGAAGATTTGATTTTTATTTTTATGTCTTCCTTATTTTGGTCAAAGAGCTCTTTTTCTTCTGATCTTTGGAAGCTTAAGAAAAATCTTTTCTTTAAAAATTTTGACTTGATAAATTTTTGTAGATCTTTTCTTGAAATTATTCTTCAATTTAAATATCTGAAAAGACCTATATCCACTCATGAAATACATGGTTAAATACTCAAACACTCAAAGTTTGGCAATCATCAAAATCAATCATGGGGTCAACAAGAAGGCACTCTTTACATCCATTTGAAATAATTTAAAGTTCATGCAGCAAGCAAAAGCAAGTAATAATCTAACAGCCTCTAATCTTTCTATAGGAGCATATGTTTCATCAAAGTCAATGTCTTCTTCTTGATTATATCCCTTAGCAACAAGTCTAGCTTTATTTCTTACTATAATTCCATGTTCATCTAATTTGTTCCTAAATACCCATTTTATACCAATTATAGGATGATCAAGGGGTCTATTTACAAGAGTCCATACATTATTTCTTTCAAATTGGTTTAGTTCATCTTGCATAGATAGCATCAAATTAGAGTCTTTTTCAGCTTCTTCTATATTTTTAGATTCTATTTATGAAACAAAAGCAAGACAATCAAATATATCTTTAAATAAAGATCTAGTTTTTATCTCTTATGAAGGATCACCTAATATCAGTTCTCTTAGGTGATTATGTACGTACCTCCACTCCTTGGGTAGATTTTCATGATCATTAGTTGTTTCACTTTCACCATTCTTCTCTAGTTTATTAGTTGTTGTAGATTTACCTTTGTCATGAATGTTGTTGTCCTTCAAGTTTAGCTCCTTCATTCCATCTTCGAGAATTCTTGTGTTATCATCAAAAATATCTTTCTTTCTTGAAGATTGATTGTTAGCTTTGTCAAAAATAACATGAATGGATTCTTCAACAACCAAAGAATGTTTGTTGAAAACCCTATATGCTTTACTAGATGTAGAGTATCCAAGAAAGATACCCTTATCTGCCTTAGCATCAAATTTACCTAGGTTATCTTTACCATTATTATGAATGAAGCATATGCATCCAAAAATATGAAAATAATTAATATTAGATATATTTACTTTTCAAAGCTCATAGGAGGTTTTCTTTAAAATTAGACAAATAGAAACTCTATTTAGGATGTAACATGCTATGTTAATAGCTTCAGTCCAAAAGTATTTAGATAGATTCTCTTTACACAATATGGTACGGACCATATCAACTAAGGTTCTATTTTTTTTTTTCCAACTACTTTATTTTATTAAGGAGTTTTAGGTACAGAAAAGTTATGTTCTATATCATGTTCATTGCAAAATTCTTCAAAATATTTATTTTCAAATTCTATGTCATGATCACTATGGATACAAACCATAGTTGAGTTCTTTTCATTTATTACTTTATTATAAAACTTTGAAAATATTGAAAAAGCTTCATCTTTATGTGCTAAAAATAAAATCCATGTGAACCAAGAATAATCGTAAACAATGACAAGACCATACTTCTTTCCTCCTAGACTTGTAGTCCTAGTAGGTCCAAACAAATCCATATGTATCAATTCAAAAGACCTAGAAGTTGAAATCAAATTTTTAGATTTAAAACTTTTCCTAGTTTGTTTTCCAAATTGGCAAGCATCACAAACATGTTCAAATTTAAAAATCAATTTTGGTAGCCCCTTAACTAAGTCTTTGTTAAGTAATTTAGATATAGTATGCATGCTTGCATGACCTAATCTACGATGCCAAAGCCAACTAGTTTCTATAATATTAGCATTCATTGCAACTAGGCATTGGTCACTCTTCAAAATAATTTCATCAAGATTTATCATGTAGATGTTGCCACATCTAAATCTAATGAATTTTAAACTATCATCTAAGGAACTAGATACTTTATACAAAGATAATTCAAATGAAACTCTAAAACCTTTATCACATAGCTGACTAATATTAAGCAAGTTATGTTTAAGTTATCAACTAATAACACATTATCTATGAAGGTGGGAGTAAACTGAATTTTATCAATACCAATTATTTTTCCCTTGCCGTTGTTGCCAAAGTTGACTACTTTTTCTTTCTTCCTTTCTAGGATGACGAATTGCTCCTTATCACTCGATATATGTCTTGAACAACCGCTATCCAAGTATCATTTGTGTTTAGATCCTTGGACTGTAAGGCATTCCTGTATAAATAGTTAAGAGGTAGTTTTAGGTACCCAAGTCTTCTTAGATCCTTTTGGGTTAGTAGTCATAGTTTCTTTTGGAACCCAAATTCTTTTAGTTTGTTTTCCATTGAATTTTCTTGCATTGCACTCAAATGCCTTGTGTCCTACGTTTCTACAACTAAAGCAAGTGATATGTAAGGTGCTAATGGATGTGGGTGCAGTGAAAAAATTCTTTCAAAACTTTATCTTGTCTTTATATCCTAGGCCGGCTTTATCAAAAACTCCTCATTGTTTAAAATTATTTGTAATTTTTTAGAACTACAAGTAAATTTATCAACTAATGGTTTTAATTTTTCTAATTTATCCTTTAAAATTTTGTCTTCCTCTTTTAACTTATTGTGCTTATAAATTATTTCTTCCTTTTCTTTTATAAGAGTTAGATTCATTTCTTTAAAATTTTTATTTTTTGTACTTATTTTCTTAAAATCTTTCATTAAGTCATAAAAAGCATCTTGAAGCTCATTAAAAGCAAAATTTGAGTCAAGTGTAGAGGATACCTCATCATCTTGTACCATGAAACATAAGTTTGCTTCGTTTTGGTTTTCTTCCTTTGAGCTTAACTCGTTGCTATTGCTCCAAGTTGCTAACATTGCCTTCTTCTTCGTTCTTTTAGGTGCCTTCTTCAATTGAGGACACTTAGCCCTAAAATGTCCAGGCTTCTTGCACTCATAGCAAGTTAGATGATCCTTCTTCTTTTCTTTCTCTTTCTCCCTGCTAGCTTCTCCTCTAATAAAGCTCCTTTTCTTGAATCCCTGCCATCTTCTTCCCATAAACTTCTTGGACTTTCTGATCACCAGGGCCATGTCTTCATCATTCTCATCACTGGTGGTCAGATCATCTTCTTCTTTAGCTGCCATGGATTTCAAGTCAATAGTTTTCTTCTTTTTGCTGTCCTCTTCATTGTCCCAACCTATGGCAAGCTAATGCATCATCAAGAATCCAATGAGCTCCTCTAGAGATAGTGTGTTCAAATCTTTTGCCTCCTAGATGGCTGTTATCTTGGCTTCCCATGTTTCAGGCAAAGACCTAAGAATCTTTCTTACCAATTCACTATTAGTATAAACTTTTCAAATCATTTATAATATCTATGAATTTGGTGTACATGCTGGTGATGGATTCAGTTTGATCCATCTTAAATAAATTATATTGGTGAACTAGCATGTTTATCTTTATTTTTTTGACTTGGTTTGTTCCTTCATGCATGATCTCAAGTCTATCCTAAATTTTCTTTACAGAATTGCAAGTAAAAATTTGGTTAAACTCATTTACATCAAGGATATAATAGAGTACATTCATTGCCTTGGCATTTAATTGGATAAGTTTCTTATCCATTTCATCTCAATTCTTCTCCTACTTAGGATAGGATGTGCCATTGACAATGACTGTAGGTGTGTATGACCCATTGACAATGACACTCCATATGTCATAGTCGAGGGCTTGTATAAAGATGCGTATGTGAGCTTTTCAATAGGTATAGTTGGACCGATTGAAAAGTGGTGGCCTATTAGTGGATTGCCCTTCAGCAAGTGAACCTCCTAGTTGGATTGACATGATCTTTATCTTTAGTTAATAAAATCAATAATCAGTAGAAAACCAAGGCTCTGATACCAATTATTGCCCAGCTAGACAATCCAAGAAGGAGGGTGAATTGGATTTTTTTAATTTAAAATAGATATATGCAATGTAAATTATTTGAATGCTATATGAGTGAGATGTGAGAGCTAAGAAATGCAATAGACAAGAGCACACACGCAAACAAAAGGTTTTTATAGTAGTTTGATGCACTCTCAGCACCTACATCTGCTCTCCATGCAAGACTCTTGGAAATTCTACTATAATCCCTCAAGATTACAGTCAGATAGTTTTTTCAGGCTCAGTATCTCAAAATCTAATTGATTTTTTTTTAGGTTCACCAACCACAACCCTTACAAGAATCAGACAAAGCAATAAAAACCAAATAATAGGGAGTAAACACCCAAATCCTGAGTTTCAGCCCCTTCTGAAACCACGTACACAAAAAGGAAAAGAATGATTATACAACAAAGATTGCTCCTTTAAATGAGTAAAATGGTTGTCGTTACAGTTCATTGAATGCCTCTTTGAATGCTTAGAGTTATTGCACTTGAGGGCTCTTTAATACTTGAGAGAACTTAAATGAAAAGGTTGCTCGTTGAAAAATAGAGCACTCATATTATTTCTCTCATTTTTCTTGGTTGATCCAAAAAGTACATGTTCTCCCTTTATATTTGGATCATTTCTTCTAATCTAGATATGATTGGAGTCTAGAAAAAGTTGAATCCAATCAATGGAGAGCACAAACTAATCATTGGAGATGAGAAAAATAAATCTTGAACAATTCGTTAAAAAGTTATCATCGTATCTCGAGAACTCTTGGTTTGTCTCAAACCTCTCATTCGATTTCGAGACCTCTTGGTTTGATCAGGAGACCACCCACTTTCAGTCGCTCAAAAAACTACTTTCTAATAAAAATGTATTGCCTGAGATCGAGAGCTTTCAATTTTGAGTGAGACATCTCATCGGAACCATGAGATGTCTCGAGAATCCTACGAGACCTCTCACTCTCAGAGCATAGAAATAAAGTTTCTATCTCCTGAGAATGAGACGTCTCGAGTTCAACTTGAGACCTCTCGAGACTATGCCAGAACACTGTTTGAGCATGCCAGACATCACGAGACCTCTCAAAAAATTTAGAAGACATCTTAAAATTCTTCCAAGGCTATTTTTGAAGAAATTTTGCTACTAAATGAGCGGATTTGATCTTGATTTGTATTGTACTTTATGTCATCCTTATTTTGATCAAAGAGCTTTATTTCTTCTGATATTTGAGCACTTAAAATAAAATATATTAGTAATCATTAGCTTTAATGTTTGGTCATCATCAAAATCACTTAGGGGGTCAACAAGTCCTACTTGTCTGGAACTTTGTGATCATGAGTTTCACTCATTTGGGATACTAGGGTTAATAGTCCATTGGTTTGGGACTCTTCGATCAAAAGTTTCATATCGATGTGACTCTATTGCCTGGATATCCATTGGATTTGGACTCTATATTTATGAGATATTTAATTATTAATTTAATTACTAATTAACTCAATTTGATCAAATAATAAGTTTTAGATCAAGTTCAATTGAATTGGATTCAGTTGGATTTGATCCAATTAGGTTATGTGATAACCTAATCGCCAAGGAGGTTTGATCCCTGATTTGATCAGGAGTTACACTTGATCAATTCTTGATTTAATTAGAATTTATTTTGAACCTAATTAAGCCTAAATGAGTTAGGTTTAATTTGGTCTAATCAGACCTAGCCAAATTTGTTTGGACCTGGTCTAATTGGATAACATCAATATAGACTAGTTTGACTAGTCTACTTCACCCCAGCACCAACTAGGCTTGCGCCCTTTTTATTTCCTCATGAGAATGAGATTCTCGTGACTTCTTTTCCATGCATAGAGGGTACACGTGCAACTATCCTATGCTCCAAATGGATTTGATTTGGTTAGTTACCATTCAAATTCAAATGGAGTTTGAATTTGAATGGGCAACCACCCATCCTCTTCCTCTGCCACCTCACCCTTGTCTATGCCCACCTATTTTTTATGAGGAAATGTTTCTCATGATGTTTCTCCATGCACAGAGGGGCTCACGCCCATGTTTCTCTTACCCATAGTGGATAGGAACAGATTGGTTGTTATTTGAATTCAAATGGAATTTGAATTCAAATGAACGACTGACTTATCCTTATCCCTCCACATGACTTGGACTCAATCTTGCGCAAAATAAATTGTGCTCTTCTTAGGGGCATGCGCAACTTCTGAGTGAGAAGCCTTTCATGCATTCCTTCTTCTATGTGGGAGAATTAATTTCAAAATCCCCAAAAAAAAATACAGAGAAAGAGTGTGGCGTAGGGTTTTCTGAGTGCATACACTAGGATTCTAACCTAGGGTTTGGGCAGTGTTTTTGTGAGTTCTGAGTGTCAAAATTGCGCAAAAATTTTAGGAGAGCCTCCTCTACCTCTCCTCTATCTCTACTGATGATCCAAAGCATCTAAAGAGCCCATGGAGCAAGATCAAAGAAGTTTGATCAGATATTAGTCGTTGAAGCATCCATCTCGAGCTAGCACTCGGGAGGAGCCAATCGGAACCACGGCCTTATGTGGAAGATCCACGATGGCTAGACTAGTTGTGTGGCTATGTCGCAACGAGAGGACATCCCCAGTGGTGTGCAAATTGTGATGTTTGGCTACCTATGCAAGGTATCATGTTCTGAACACGTAGTAGTAAAATAGTTTCACCACTGGTACTCAGTTTTTTCAAATTTTAATTGCATATATATCATATTCGATTCTTAGTGTAGAGTTTATTGATATGATCAATAGCTCTAAAATTAATGAGATTAAATTTTTATTTTCATTACATGATATTTTTTCCAAAAAGTTTTGAAACTAGAGCAAGAAGTCCTGCACTGTATATCTTCAGATGTAGCCACACGATCGTCTGGCCTCTATGGATAATCCACATAGAGTTTTTGGTCTGGACCAGCTCCACCGAAGTGCTAGTTTCTCACCAAAGCCTTCGACAGCTGATCTCAGTTGATCTAATCGACCACCTTCTCCCAATCTCCCAGACACTCCAAAAGATTAGAAAATAAACTTTGGAGGATGACAAGGTGGTGTGGTAAATTTCATGGTGATCGAGCACTCATAGCGCTCAATCTCTCCATCCAAACCTAGGTCGAAATCCTAGGGCTACCCACACCCAAAACCCTAGAGTCCCCGCTCTCAGGATTTTTTAACAATTCGAACTCATGCCTAAGGAACCCTCATGCACTCTCTACTTCATTGAGAAAACCCTTTTCTTAGGTTTCACACATGCACAATTTTAAAACAATTTCAAATTAGCATGAGCTAAGAAGAGTGAAAGAGAAGTGATGCAAGGCTTCTCTCACTTTGAAATTTGCATTACTAGAAACTTGTGCTCCCCCACTCTAATTTCTCACTCCAGAAGGCCTCTCAGACATGCACACCCAAGGAAAACTACATTTTAAAATGGGCGACATAGTGTGATTTGCATGTGGAGTAGATAAGAAGAGAGGTTAAGGAAGTTTCAATCAATCCACTTTGAATTCAAAATTCAAATGGATTTCTTATCTACATCCAATGCTAATTCCACTTGAGAAATGCACAAAGGAACCTTTCATCTACGTGCCCACTCTTAGAAATGCCAAAAAGAGCAACAAAAGGCAAGGGGCTTGGAGTCTAGATAAGGTTGAGTGGTTGGATTGGTTCCAACCTCCAACCACTTTAAGTTGAATTCAAAATTCAACTTAATTTGAACCAGTCCAACACTTGGACCAGGTCAAAGGAAGAAAGAAGTGGGGCACACATTTTCTTCTAGGCATGGGAAACACTCATGCAAAACCAAAATATGGGTAAGAGAGAGGGCGTGGGTCAAAGTTGATGATGCAAGGAGATTTAAATTCAAACATTTGAACTTGTCCAAATTTGTTATGACCAAACCCATTTATCCAAAACCAATTAGACAAGGATAAATCACTTCATATTAGACTTAATTCAACTCAATTAAATCCTGTTGGGGGTAAAATAACCTCCACTGAAGTCTAGACGATCTCCACTACATAGATACCAATCGAACTTCTTCCAGACAAGCTCTTTCCAGTCGAACTCCCTTCGGTCATCCTACGAACTCCTTCTAGTCAAACTCCCTTCAGTCGTCCTACGGACTCCTTCTAATCAAACTTCTTTCAGTCACCCAGTAGACTCCTTCTAGATGAACTCCTCCAATCACACTCCTTTCAGACAAACCCCTCCAGTCATACTTCTTTCAAACAAACTCCTCCAGTCGTGCTCCTTCCAGATGGACTCCTTTCGATCGGACTTCTTTCAGGATGAACTTCTCTTAACCAGTCATGAATTCGCTCAGTCCACGTCATGCCCGCCTGCCAACTAAATTGGTCTAAAATGACCTCATCCTCAATGCAAAACCAAAACGACCTTAGGCCTCCATTGCTCAGTCCGAACTTCTCCAAAACCCTGAAGGGAGCACCTATGAATTCTAATCAAGCTTATCAAAATCCGAACTTCATCAAATGGATCCTAACTACCTATAGGTCATGACAAAAGACACTACCCTCCATAACAAAATTTACTTGATCCTAAGCGGCCCACTAGCAGGTAGTTATGGCTGTCACTATCAGTTTGTTATATGCTCCATCTATATAAGGGATCCTCCAGATCTATTTTCTCTCTAAGCTCTCATCTCCATCTTAATTCTCTCGAGCACTCCATTCTTGTTGGTCAGAAAATTAACTTGAGCATCAGAGGATCCTACTGGAGCCACCCACCTCCAATTTTGGACTTCTTCTTGCAGGTCATATCAGAGGCCCCATCTCCATCCACTCCAGCGATTCTTGCATCGGCACCATTTTCTGCACCAACAAGATTAGTGAAGGGAAATCTTGATTTTTCAGATCAGATTCGTTCAGATCTGATTGGATCAAGAAATATATTTTAAAAAATTTTTCTTTGATCTAGATCAGATCTGGGATGTTTTAGATCTGACCTTTATTATTTTAATAATTAAAATAAATTTAGATAAATTAAATCAAATTTAATTTACCTTGATGTAGGGTAATCCTATTACCCATTGATGATCCTGTAAGCAGTGGAAGGTTCTGGATCTAGCCACGCAAGTGCCTAGCCTCTACCAGTATCCACTCGAGCTGGATCTGGAGATCCACTTCTTCTCTATCACGTCTCTAAAAATTAAATCTAAATCTAATTTGGAGGATCTTCAAAATATATTTCGAAGATCAGCAGTTGTCCTTTGCAGCAGCACAGCCTTCTAGCTTTCTGTCGCCTTTCTCTCGTCTGGATTGCACCAACTTGGATCCCAAACTCCTTTGGGCATGGAGAGGAGAGGGAGAAGATGGACTTGGCATGGAGGAGAGGAGAGGTAGCCTTGGGGCATGAAAATTTTTAATTTTGAGATGCACCTTGAGTTGGGCACAGGGTCTTATTTATAGACTATGTGTGATCCAACTCCTCTTCTTCCCAACCAATCACAATCCTTTGTGAAATCAGATCTAAATCTGATTGGTGGGAATAGAGTCCCTTGGATTCCTCCTTAGATGGCACCTAAGACCAGTCAAACTTGGTTCTTAGGAGAAGTCTAATCGAAATCCAAAAAGGAGATGGAGTCCCTGTCCAACAGGGACTCCTAGGCGCCTCCAGCTTGGGCACACGCCAAGGGTGGCGTGCGCCCTCCTCCTTGCCAGGTTCTGGCAGGGGGACAAGCCCCCACCAGCTCTCCAATAGGTGTGTGACATGTGGACAGAAGTCAAAGTATCAATGGTCAACATTTGACCAGTCAAAGGTCAACTTTTGACCAAAGTCAAAGGACGAGAAATGGTAGGTGACCAAAAATGGCAGGTATTGTCTTACAAAATAAGACAACCCTTTTCTGACTGGACAGGCTCCAGTCAGACCAAGTGAAGGCCTCTGATCGAGCACAAACTCCTTTGGCTCAGTCAGGACAACTATTTATGATAGTAAAAGAAGAACGTTAGGTTCAATCGAGTGCTAGCACGATTTTCTTGAACCTAATTGAATCTCATTCAGATCAATTGAACTGGATCAGTTCAATTGATGATCACCAGATTCAAACCTCTTGTTTGTGTGACCCTAGTTAGGTTCAGTTCTGTATGGTAATGGGATATGTCATGATCTCTATCATCGACATCATCGAAACTCCTTTCGATGGATCAGAACTCTTCTGATTCGAACAGCTAGAATGATCGATCATCTAAATCATTCTAATTGCTCCCAAAATCCACCAGTGACACCTAGCAGTATATGGTGGCAACCCATCAGAGCTGAATGCGAACCTCTTGGTGCAGCTACCTGTGTGATTAAGTTCTTCTATCTTGAGCCCCGATCAGATTAGGGTTAAGGTGAACTCGTCAAACCCTAGTTCTCTGTCATATGATGTAATCATTCGATTCAAGTCCGATGTGAAAACCTAAATAGAAACTCTTTCTATTATTTCACTCTACCATGGCCATGGGCTTCTGGACTTGATTCTCATGATCATCATAGGGCTGCTCCTCTACCACCGAGGTAGATAGATTCCATCTTGATGCAATCCAGTTCCTACAATGAACATGCTATAGCCAACATACACCTCAGGAATTCTGATATGGCTAGGAGATCGAGTAATGGTGTAGTCAAACTATAACACCCTCAAGGTGAACTACGATGCACCTCAGGTCAAAGAACCAGACACACTACTGCAGCATCGAGTCAGTCATTGACGAGAAGGTAGACTTCCTAATGACTACTCGAGGTGGTCACGCTCAGTGCCCTCGTTCTCTAACGAGTACCTGTACTCTCGCTCCGGTGTCTCCACACCGTAGACTCAAGACTCATCTACTAAAGAGAAGCGATTGTACACCAACCTTTCTGGATCAATCACCATCCTCGTGATGATCCTATGGTCGGAAGCATTTTATGAGTTAATAATGATTATTCATGTCTTAAATTTTCAACTCTTGAAAATATGAATTATCATTACCATTAACTCAAAGGATGTATCACAGACACTAAATACACATATGTGATAGAAAATAACCCATTTTATTGATTTTAGTCAAAATTATAATTTTGCCCCTAGAAGTGTATTACAAGTGTCAGCCAATTCTGGCTTCTAGGGCACATATATCTAACAATCTTCCACTTGTCCTAAAGCCAATTGGCTACAAGTCTAAGTCCCATCTTCTCAAGGTGGGCTTCGATCTTCTGCTGGCCCAATGGCTTTGTAAGTGGGTCTGCCACATTGTCTGTGGAGTCGACTCTCTTGACCTCGACGTAACCCTTCTCGAGGTAATTACGGATGAGGTGGTATCGCCGCTCAATGTGCTTGGATTTCTGGTGAGACCTTGGCTCCTTAGCAAGGGCTATGGTGCCATTGTTGTCGCAGTATAGAGGAATGGCATCTGATGGCATTACTCCAATTTTTGCAGCAAACTTCTTGTACCAGAATGCTTCCTTCGCAGCCTCTGATGCAGCGATATATTCTGCTTCCATGGTGGAATCTGCTATCATGGTTTGCTTGGAACTCTTTCAGCTGACAGCACCACCATTGCACACAAACAGACTCCCAGATGTCGACTTTCGATCATCTACATCGGACATGAAATCCTGAGTCTGTGTATCCCTGGACTTGGAGTTCTCCATTACCAAAGACCAACATCATATCCTTAGTTCTTCTCAAGTACTTAAGGATACATTTCACAGAAGTCCAGTGTTCTTCACCTGGATTTGACTGATATCTGCTTGTGACACTCACAGCATGGGCTATATCAGGTCGTGTACATAGCATGGCATACATGAGGCTCCCTATTGCAGAAGCATAAGGGATCTTGCTCATGCGTTCTATTTCCTCAGGTGTGCTAGGGCACATCTTCTTGGAAAGATGAATACCATATCTGAAGGGTATTAATCCCCTCTTTGAGTTTTTCATACTAAACCTCTTTAGTACTTCCTTTATGTACATCTTCCGTGAAAGTCTTAGCATCCTATTCGGTCTATCCCTATAGACCTTAATTTCTAGAATAAAGGATGCTTCACCTAGGTCTTTCATGGAGAATTCCTTGGACAACCATATTTTGACTATCGTTAACATGGGAATATCATTCCCAATAAGGAGGATGTCATCCACGTACTATACGAGAAAGACAATAGTGCTCCCACTGATCTTTTTGAAGACACATGGTTCCTCTTTCTTAAGATATCCATTTAAGAATACCATTTTCACGTCCATTTGCCATATTTCATAATCGAAATAGGCTTCAATGGCAAGCAATGTGCAGATGGATTTTAGCTAGCCACTGGGGAAAAGGTATCCTGACAGTCAATGCCTTCTCATTGACTATAACCTTTTGCCACTAGTCTAGCCTTGAATGTCTCCACATTTTCATCTGTACCAATCTTTCTCTTGAAGATTCATTTACACCCAATAGGTACTATAACTTCTGGTGGATCTACCAAGGTCCAGACTTGGTTCGAGTGCATCGAGTCAATTTTTGACTGCATTGCCTCTTGCCATTTTTCGGAGTTGATATCTGATATCACCTCGTTGTAGGTTTTGGGATCATCACGATGAGCACCATTACCTATGAGGAATATTTCCTCTACTTTCCTTGAAATAATACATAAGTATCTTTCAGAGGGATGGGAAACTCTTTTCGATCAAAATTGCCTCTAGCCGGCACATTAAATGGGTCGCACATATCAGTATGTACTAGGGCAAGGAGATCTGTGGCCCTTTCCCCATATCCAACAAAAGGAAGTTTAGTCATTTTGCCTTGAAGACAAGATTCATAAGTTGGATATGACTCGAAAGTCAACAGACTCAATAGCCCATTTTTCTCCAATTTGTTGATCCTATCTTCTGCTATATGACCTAATCTCAGGTGCCATAGATATCTATCATTTGGACTATCCCTAGGTCATTTAGCATTCACGTTTTGCTCGATGGTTAGAATAGATACATCAATATGTTGCTGATAAAGACCGTTAATAAGGAAACCATTTGCAATTTTATTTCTTTCAAAAAGAATGTTACAATGGTCCTTAAAGAAGGTAATCACATAGCCTTCTAGTGCTAAGCATGAAACAAAAATCAAATTCCTACTAGCTGCAGGCACATAATAACAGTCTTTCAAAACTAAGTCTAAACTAGATGGTAATCAAAGAGGATATATTCCCACCACCACTATAGCAACTCTTGCTCCATTACCGACACATAGGATCATGTCTCCATCCCTCAACCTCATGCTATCCTTAAGACCCTGCATGGAAGTGCATAGATGAGCACTAGAAATAGAGTCAAGCACCCAACTGAATGTAGAAGAAATCGTAAGGTTAGACTCAATAATGAGCATACCTCCAGAAGGACCTTCCTTTTTGTTCTTCAGGGTGGCCAGGTAAGTAGGGCAGTTCCGCTTCCAATGGCCATCGCTGTTGCAATGGAAATATTTTTCTTTGACATCGGCCTTCTTCTTTGGCTCTACCTTCTTCTTCTTTCCTCCTTCGACCTTCTACTTTTTCGCAGACTTTTTTTTTTTCAAAAGACTTTTTTTTGGAAGAAGTCCATTCTAATAGCAAAAACTAAGCCTTTAGAACCTTTCATAGAAAGCTCAGTGGTGACCAGCATATTCATTAATTTGGCCAAGAAATTTTGAAGTTTATGCATGTGGTAATTCATCGACCAGCATATTCATTAATTTGGCCAAGAAATTTTGAAGTTTATGCATGTGGTAATTCATGATGAATTACCCATATGCATCAGTCAAGGATTGCAGAATAATATCGTTATACAGATCCAAGTCTAACTTCACACCGAGCTTCTCAAGCTCTTCCAAGTCCTTGATCATCATCAGACAGTGATCTTGGACTGACTGCCCATCATGCATCTTAGCCTTAAAAAGTTGTTTCATGACTTGATACTTGGCTACGCGACTCTGTTCACCAAACATCTCTTGTAGGTGAGCCAACATTTGGCGAGCAGTCCCGATATCTTCATGTTGGTGCTGGAGCTCATCAGACATCGAGCCCAACATGTAATATCTGGCCTTATTATCTTCATCTATCCATTTTTCCAGAGACGCTCTCTGTTCAGTGGATGGATGGGCTGGTAAGGTGGGAGGGTCCTGGTCCAATACATGTGTTAACTTCTCAGAACCCAAAATAATTTTGTAGTTCGTGAGCCAATCTTTATAATTGGGTCTGGTCAGTCTATGTGTGTCCAGGATATGCGCTAATGGATTGGATGCAGACATTTTTCTATAGAGAGTCAAAGATTCTAGTTAGATACTGTAATTATGACTTGACCAATTTGTTTAGGGATTTTATTTTTAAACAAATTAGCTTCCACTATTTTCTCGGATCCCTACACTCCCTCTGTAGAGATGTGAAAATCTCCATGATTAATGATTTCTAGTGGGTGGTGCGGTCTCACCAACTGACTCATCACCTCACCTAACAGTTATTGGTGATGGGTTAGCCAATGAGTGAACAACTCTTGTTCAATGATTCTCTAATCATGGTGCACCCAAACTTGGATCTCTAATTCATGAATCTCACCGTATCCAAAATATTGATCCACTCCTTAGTTAAGTCAGACCCACCATTTGCACAGACTGGATTCCTAATTGAGTCTCTCACCGTATCCAAAATATTGAGCCCAACTCATCCTCCAGCCCATAGCATCCAATGCCTAATAGACATGGTTGTGTCTTTTCGGTGCAACTGAGCCACTGTATCCAGCCGAGAACAATCAACCTCGGAAAGGGCCCGCACATCTACAATGGTGGAAGACCTCAGACTTAATCTTTTCTTAGGGAGAATTGATTCAGGTCTCATTAAACTAGACTTATCATAGTCATAACAATTATGACTAACCTAGTGGCATGGGTTAGCTCGGATTATTGACCACCTCAGATCAGAACTGTGTCAACAGATATGGCCAGGTAAGTGAGACCGGTGGAAGGAATATGCCATTAACTCGTACAAGAATGCATTCAGGTCGAGTAGCTTCCAATTAAAAACCAGTCGGTCGTATGTGCCAAACTTACCTTAGACACCAAATTGTTGAGCCAGAACCAATTGGGTTAGCCTACAATCCAGACTCTAACCTCTGAGCCTAATTAGGTCTTGCTTGATCGTGACTCGATCTTGACCCAGACTTAATCCTATTAGGCTGGTCAATTTAAGCATTGTTGATCCCATCTAACCAACTCTTGATTCGGTTTGATCAACCGCTTAGACCTAATTGAGCTACCCAAGCCCGAACCCAGTATTATGAATATGTCTTAGATCTAAAATTCTCAATTTTAGACCTAATTAATATTTCATAAATCTTAATTTTTTAATTAAGTAGGGTTCATAAACAAAATATGCACAATAAATCCTAGGGATTTCAGGATCTAGGGTTTTGCAGAAAGTAAGTTTTGGGATTTCTGATTAAGGACGAACACGCAGCACCCCTACACATCATAAGAACACCCCATCGAATGGGAAGGAGAGGGCCTTTAAACCCTTCTTCGTTCTTATGACCGGACGGCCAAGAGGAACGCCTTAATCAGGAACATGTCAATACTACAAAACAGTTTTAGATCTATATCATATATCTCATATACAAATTAGATCTAATCATGGCATATTTTGCATACATCTCATGTATCAAATCATGCATATTTTCAGATCTAAATTATCTCATAATAATCTAAAAAATTAGATTTAAATTGATCTTAATCAAAATAAATTCTAATCTAGACAACTATGTAGAACTATTCTACAACTAGTCTAGACATGCATCAATCATATCTCATATGATGTTTAAAATTAAATAATTTTTATTTGCTATTTTTTAGATATTATTATAATAATTATAATATCAAAAAATAGTAAATAAATAGATCTAAAATATGATTTAATCAAATTAAATTGAAAACATGCAAGACTATTCTATAGAACTATTCTATTTTAGAACTAGTCATGCATATTTTCTAATCTTAGATCCAAATCATTTAATTTTAATTTTTTCTGATTTTAGATCTGATCACATCTCATGTGACATCTGAAATCACTTATTTTTTTAATTAAAATAAAATTAAAATTAGATCTAAATACTTTAGAACCATGGCTCTGATACCAGTTGAAGGGAAAAATCCTGATTTTTCGGACCAGGTTCGTTCAGATCTGATCAGATCAAGAGATATATTTCAAAAATTTTTTTCTTTGATCTAGATCAGATCTAAGATATTTTAGATCTAATCTTTATTATTTTAATAATTAAAATAAATTTAGATAAATTAAATCAAATTTAATTTACCTTGATGTAGGGTAATCCTATTACCCGTTGATGATCCTGTAAGCAGCGGAAGGTTCTGGATCTAGCCACGCAAGTGCCTGGCCTCTACCGGTATCCACTCAGGACTGGATCTAGAGATCCTCTTCTTCTCTATCACATCTCCAAAAATTAGATCTGAATCTAATTTGAAGGATCTTCAAAACACCTTTTCGAAGATCAGCAGTTGTCCTTTGCAGCAGCGCAGCCTTCTAGCTTTCTGATCGCCTTTCTCTCGTCTTGATTGCACCAACTTGGATCCAAAACTCCTTTGGGCGTGGAGAGGAGAGGGAGAAGATGGACTTGGCATGGAGGAGGAGAGGAGAGGCAGCCTTGGGGAGTGGTTATTTTTAATTATGAGATGCTCCTTGAGTTGGGCGGCGGGTCTTATTTATAGACTATGCGTGATCCAACTCCTCTTCTTCCCAACCAATCACAACCCTTTATGAAATCAGATCTAAATCTGATTGGTGGGAATAGAGTCCCTTGGATTCCTCCTTAGATGGCGCCTAAGACCAGTCAAACTTGGATTCTTAGGAGAAGTCTAATAGGAATCCAAAAAGGAGATGGAGTCCCTATCCAACAGGGACTCCTGGGCGCCTCCAGCTTGGGCACACGCCAAGGGTGGCATGCGCCCTCCTCCTTGCCTAGGTTCTGGCAGGGGGACAAGCCCCCACCAGCTCTCCAATAGGTGCGTGACACATGTGGATAGAAGTCAAAGTGTCAATGGTCAACATTTGACCAGTCAAAGGTCAACTTTTGACCAAAGTCAAAGGACAAGAAATGGCAGGTGACCAAAAATGGTAGGTATTGTCTTACAAAATAAGACAACCCTTTTCTAACTTGGACAGGCTCCAGTCAGACCAAGTGAAGGCCTCTGATCGAGCACAAACTCCTTTGGCTCAGTCAGGATAACTATTTATGATAGTAAAAGAAGAACGTTAGGTTCAATCGAGTGCTAGCACGATTTTCTTGAACCTAATTGAATCTCATTCAGATCAATTGAACTGGATCAGTTCAATTGATGATCACCAGATTCAAACCCTTATTTGTGTGACCCAGTTAGGTTCAGTTCTGTATGGTAATGGGATATGTCATGATCTCTATCATCGACATCATCGAAACTCCTTTCGATGGATCAGAACTCTTCTGATTCGAACAGCTAGAATGATCGATCATCTAAATCATTCTAATTGCTCCCAAAATCCACCAGTGACACCTAGCAGTATATGGTGGCAACCCATCAGAGCTGAATGCGAACCTCTTGGTGCAGCTACCTGTGTGATTAAGTTCTTCTATCTTGAGCCCCGATCAGATTAGGGTTAAGGTGAACTCGTCAAACCCTAGTCTCTGTCATATGATGTAATCATTCGATTCAAGTCCGATGTGA
The DNA here is from genome assembly GCA_006176705.1 of Cocos nucifera. Lineage (NCBI taxonomy): Eukaryota > Viridiplantae > Streptophyta > Magnoliopsida > Arecales > Arecaceae > Cocos > Cocos nucifera. The sequence goes on along the minus strand of QRFJ01003434.1, from coordinate 20,955 downwards.
AAATCTAAATAGAAACTCTTTCTATTATTTCACTCTGCCATGGCCATGGGCTTCTGGACTTGATTCTCATGATCATCATAGGGCTGCTCCTCTACCACCGAGGTAGATAGATTCCATCTTGATGCTATCCAGTTCCTACAATGAACATGCTATAGCCAACATACACCTCAGGATTTCCATATGGCTAGGAGACCGAGTAATGGTGTAGTCAAACTATAACACCCTCAAGGTGAACTACGATGCATCTCAGGTCAAAGAACCAGACACACTACTGCAGCATCGAGTCAGTCATTGACGAGAAGGTAGACTTCCTAATGACTACTCGAGGTGGTCACGCTCAGTGCCCTCGTTCTCTAACGAGTACCTGTACTCTCGCTTTGGTGTCTCCACACCATAGACTCAAGACTCATCTACTAAAGAGAAGTGATTGTACACCAACCTTTTGGATCAATCACCATCCTCGTGATGATCCTATGGTCGGAAGCATTTTATGAGTTAATAATGATTATTCATGTCTTAAATTTTCAACTCTTGAAAATATGAATTATCATTACCATTAACTCAAAGGATGTATCACAGATACTAAATACACATATGTGATAGAAAATAATCCATTTTATTGATTTTAGTCAAAATTATAATTTTGCCCCTAGAAGTGTATTACAAGTGTCAGCCAATTCTGGCTTCTAGGGCACATATATCTAACAATTAGCGCTAGAGGAAGGATGTCTAAGCCCTTACTCTAAAAGGAGTGCTCCATCAATCTCTTCTTCTTTCTTCTATTCTCAATCCCTTTGATTCCTCTCCCTCTGATCTCCATTTGCTTCTGAAAGATTCTGCCAAAGAAGGCTTCTATCCGATGATCTACTGCCTCCACCATCAGATCTGAACCAAACTCGCTCGCTCCGATCCCCTCACCAGCACCTTAGCCTCTTCCACCAGCAGCCATGGTGGATCTGTAGTAGTTTAACCTACTGATCCAGGAGGTTAAGGGCCTCATTAAAGTAGTGTAAGCCATGTAGCAATCCCTGGCGCCAGTCTAGTCGGAGGAAACCTCACTAGAGTATCAGGATTCGATACAAGAAAAGCACACTTGGGAAAGTTGGCCAATAACCCTTGAGAAAGGGAAGCAAAGAGCAGCAAGTCCCTATTTTGACCATGACTCCACCCATGAAAGATCATTGCCACCATTTAATCAAAGGACCCTCAAGATTCATGATCGAGAAGATCTTGATCAAAAATATTAGGAGATGAATCAATGGATCGAGGAACTCCACCATGCTACTCTTGCTCACACCGACGATATCTATACCGACCCTCCATTCTCTCTTCAAATCATGTAGGAACCCATCCTGTCGAACTTCAAACTCTCTTAATTTAAGAATTATGATAGGACCTCAGATCCAGTTGATCACCTTTAGGCCCTCTGGACCATGATGCTGCTCCATGATGCACCAGATGCCATTCTATGCTAAGCTTTTTCCTTAACTCTGAAGGGAACAGCAAGGAATCAATACTCAAGCCTTAAGTCGGGTATAATATACTCCTTCAATTAGATGAGTCGTCAGTTTGCGGCACACTTCATCAGCAGCCGACATCCAAGGCAAGGTTCAAATTCCCTCATCAACATCAAGTAGAAGGAAGGAAAGTCCATCTGAGCTTACGTCACCTGCTTTAATAATGATGTATCGAAGGTTCGAAACTTGGACCAATCTATAGCCATAGCCATGTTGAAGGGTGGTCTTCTGAAGAATAATCTTCTATCCTCCCTGAAGAGGAAGTACCCTTGAGACTTTGCTGAGATGCTGGCCCGAGTTGATGGTTATGCTTGAGTGAAGGAAGCCTTCAAAATAAAGGATGATGAAACTATAAGAGAGCAGCAGATGGATGAATCAAGCAAGCCCATAGTTGCAAAAAGGCCGAGTGAAGCTCAACCATGCTTCAAAACCCCTCCTAGGTATAAACGAGCCCAAACTCCTCCTCGAGCTCGTCAACCAGGAAGCCCTGATCAAAGAGAATGGTGGAACTTTCCTCCTCGAAGATTTTAGAACTATGCTTTATTGAATGCCTAAAAAACTCAAATGCTGATGGAGATTAAGGAGCAATTACCAAGGCCAAAGAAGATGTGGACTCACTCCGACAAGCACAATCCCAACAAGTATTGCCTTTATTATTGTGATGATGGTCACGATACTGAAGAATGCATCTAGCTCCAAGATGAGATTGAGGAACTCATTAGAAGAGGATGGCTGGACTACTTCCTGAGACATCGGCTAGAAAGAAGAAAAGATCAGCCAAGAGCCCAGTCATAGCCTGAACTACCTTGGAGGGATGAGCCGTAAGGAGATCGGCCCCCACTTGAAATTATCAACACTATCACTAGGGGACATCAGCATGAGGAGACCAATAGGATGGTAGAGCCGATGAAGAGGCAGAGAACTGAGGAACCGATTGCCTTTACTAAAGAAGATGCCCAGGGGGTCCAATTTCTGTACAATGATGTGGTTGTAGTTACTTTGAATATTGTTGACAATGATGTACACCATATTTTGATTGATAATGAAAGCTTTGGTGATATTTTATTTTATGATGCATTCACTAAAATGGCTATACCTGATAATAGAATGGGTCTAATAAGCTCCCCACTAGTGGGATTCATCGATGATGCGGTGCCAGTCGAAGGAATAATAACTCTATCTATGGTGGTAGATCGGTACCCAAGACAATCAAAAGCCCAAGTTGATTTTTTGGTAGTGAAGGCTCCTTCAGCTTACAACGTAATTCTTGGCCAACCTAACCTGAATGCACTTCAGGCAGTAGTTTCAACCTATTACTTAAAGATGAAATTCTCAACAAATTATGGGGTTGGAGAGGTTAGAGGAGATCAGACTCTCATGCGGCACTGCTACACTATTGCTTTATACAATGGAAGATAAGTGGGGTCTTATCTAGTAGATGGGCTTGACACCCATCATGATTGATGCGTGCTAATTTATAGCTATGGCAACTGCACCAGTCGATCAAGTAATAAAGTGAATGAGTAGAGTATCGTCCCTAGAGGATTGGAAAATAAGTACTGAAAAGCTCTTTCCTATGCTTTACTTAGAAGATCAATTTATGAGAATAAGAAATTAAAAAAAATAATTAAAAGTTTTTAATTAAATAGAGAGAGTGTAAATTATTAGGGTTTTAAATTCAAGAGCAATGGATTACTAAGGCAATCGGTTCACCAACTCAGTCAATACAATATTCAGGTTTTTAGATTAATTTTATTTCATGTGACGGTGGAGTCTCCTAATTTATTCACTATCCTTTGGTCCAGGCATAGCAAAACTATTAATATTTATTAATTATCCTTTGGTCCAGGTGTAATTTAAATAAATATTAATGCATTAGGTTTTGTGAAACCCTCTAATTAAAATACGCTGCGTCCAAAGCGCACTAAAATTCCCGCATGCATATGAATTCTAATTTGATTCATAATACAAGGTATATAATCAAGAAGCATTAACATAGATGTACTTGGTCCGTAACATCTATGTTCATCAGATCAATTAGAAAATGGCCAGTAATCTAAAAGCATTAAGATCAGATTTATATACTCCTCATGAATAAAATTTAAAAATAAGTCATACTGAATATTGCATCAAAAGAGTGGCTACACCTTAGCCTTAGTAAAATAAAATTTAGTTCATGATAACAAATTCAAAAACAGCAAATAAAATAAAAAGCATGGAGAAATTAGACTGTTTGATTGCTGAAATTGATTGTCTGCTGCTCTTGATGTGGAGAACTTGGCGAAGAAGAGGCTTCTTGATGTCTTGATCGTCGAAAACCTTTTTAATTTTCTCACAAATCACTTTTTTTTATCTCTCTCCTCTCTTTCTCTCTCTCTTTCTCTCTCTCTCTTTCTCCCTCTCTCTGTCTTTTTTTTATTTCACGGCAACAGGCTTTTTTTATAGCTGAAGTGTTTGATTCCCCTTAAAATCCATCAAAAATTAGGTTTAGGACTCCTAAATCGACTCAAATTAAGATCTGAGTAATTCTGTCCGTTAGATCTTGATCAAACGGTCCAAAAACCACTCAAAAACCCCTTAAAATAACCCAGATCAAGTCAGATTTAATATCAGCCGTTGGATCATCCATTGGATCGAATCTGGGCCGTCCGATCGCGTTGAAATAAGCCTTCAGACCTTTAGTTTTATGTCGGGATGAATCTCGGCCGTTGGATCTCGATCGGGAGCTATGGATGCTGTCCATCAGCGCCTTCTTCTCGTCCGTCCGATCAAGCTTCAGTGAAAACCGCCCGTTGGATCAGCCAGAATTCCCAAATTGCCCTCCGTGGACCGTGCGCGAGCCCGGTGTTGCATGGACCGCCGCATTCTTCAAGCCAATCAGAGCGCGCCTTCTTGCTGTGAAATTCCCGAATTACCCTTCAGATGGTCCACCGTGCGCCGCGAAAAATGCTGACGTCACGTCAGCGTTGCGTCGGCGATTTTTTTTTTTTTTTTTTTTGAAATTCGATTCTGGGCTCGTTTGAAGTCCGTTTTGCCTGAAATTTTTTTCATCTGAACCAGAAAAATAAGATCTTCACATTGGTGGCCTTCTTTCCTACATAAGATTAATAAAAAGTATCAATTTTCTAATAAAATAGATTAATTTATTTTATAATTTAATACTTTTATTAGTATATTTTTACCACTTATCACACCCCCCAACTTAGTCATTGCTAGTCCCTTAGCAATGTTTTATTTAATACCATATTTCAATAAGATTATCCATCATAAAGATAAAATCTAGGATTAAAGGTCAAAAAGTTTAGAAAATACTGCTAACTAAGCATTGAGCTTCAGAAGCAAATTTTTCAGTCAATACAATTAAAAACTTTCTTAGAGTACATCAAAGATCTATAGCACTTGTGTTCGTGATGACTAACTTTAGCATTTCAGTATTAAATTAAAAGAACAAAAGTATCCTCTCTTATCACCTATTTTGGTCAATTTTCTATACATTCTCAATTTTATACTCATGAATTAAGGTAGCTTTCACACTGCCTTTTCTTCTCTTTTTTTTTTTTTTTTTTTTTTTTTTTTACTGTGCTGAGCATCCTGGCCTTTTCTTCACCATTTTACGTGAATTTTCACACTTGACCTAGGTGCAGAGACCCAGTTACTAGGCTTTGGGCAATCCACATATACTCTATCTTTTGCACTTTATTTATAGGCAGGTAGCTCTTTCCTTAAATTCAAGTTTTTTTGATTAGAATGTATATTAATTACCAATTTTCAGTGATAATTGAATCCTCAGTTGGCCTTATAATCAATACCTACTTTGCCTTGTTAGTGTGCATGTGCAATAAAAAGTGCTAATAATCTTTTAATGACCTAAGTAGGCTGCTAAAAGTTGACCAACTAATCTACTTCTTTAACTCATTACATTCATTAGCAAATAATTCTATCTTTTATCACTTATCCAGTTTATCTTGCTCAAGATTTTCTTCTTGACACATGGGTTTTTTTTTTTTTTTTATTAATTATTGTTCTACATTGTCTTAAAGGAGAAAGAAAAATAAAGGATGTAATAAAGGATAGGAAGGAATACACCTGATTTGGTTCAGTCTGGTTCTTTGGAGCTTTGAAATTTTGCTTGAGTTCTCATTGATTTTTTCTGCAAAATTGAAAATACACACCAGAGCAGTAAAAGAGCAACAACAAATTACTGAAAAATAAAAAAAAAGAAAAATGATCAAAACTAAAAAGAAAAGAAACAACCTATCTAGTAGTTCTGATTTATAGTCTTCAGCTTGACTTTCTTTGAGTTCTAAAGTGGATCTTGTAATTAAAATGCTTCCTTCTCCTTTTCAAAACTTTCATTAATGTAATTTTTCAGTCTGTGACCGTTTACCTTGAAGGTACCTTTTGATTCATCAAAGATCTCTACTGCTCCATATGGAAATACCTTAATAATTGTATAAGGACTCGTCCATCTTGATTTTAGCTTTCCTGGAAACAAATGTAGCCATGAACTATACAAAAGAACTTGCTGTCCTTCATGGAATTCTCTTTTTACGATATGGTTATCATGCCATTTCTTAGTACGTTCTTTGTAAATCCTGGCATTCTCATAAGCATGGTGGCGAAATTCGTCCATCTCATTTATTTGCATTAACCTGTTCTTCTCTGCATCTTGTATATCAAAGTTAAGAATTTTCATGGCCCAATATGCTTTATGTTCTAACTCAACAGGGAGGTGGCATGCTTTTCCAAAGAGTAGCCTATATGGGGACATACCAATAGGTGTTTTATATGCAGTTCTATATGCCCATAATGCATCATCTAATTTCAATGACCAGTCTTTTCTAGATGCAATTATAGTTTTTTCTAAAATTCTTTTTAATTCCCTATTAGACACCTCTACTTGACCACTAGTTTGTGGATGATATGGGGTAGCTATTTTATGAGTGACACCATATTTGTTTAATAGATTTTCAAATTGTTTATTACAAAAGTGTTTACCTCCATCACTAATGATTGCTCTAGGAGTGCCAAAACGAGTAAAAATATGTTTTTTCAAAAATTTGACAACTACCTTTGCATCATTAGTTGGAAAGGGTGCTGCTTCTACCCATTTTGAAACATAATCTACAGCCACAAGTATATATTGATTTGAAAAAGAACTAGGAAAAGGTCCCATAAAATCAATACCCCAAACATCAAAAATTTCACACACAAGAATATTGTTTAAAGGCATTTCATGTCTTCTAGAGAGATTTCCAGTTCTTTGACAGCGGTCACATGAAGAGACATAAGTATGAGCGTCTTTAAAAAGAGAGGGCCAATAAAAACCTGATTGAAGAACCTTATATGCTGTTCTAGTTGGGCCGAAATGTCCTCCTGCCTCTCGATCATGACAATGATGCAGAATTTTCTCCATTTCTTCCTCTGGAATGCATCTTCTAATGACCTGATCTGAACAACACTTATACAAAAAAGGTTCATCCCAGAAATAATGTTTAACAATAGATAAGAACCTCTTCTTTTGTTGAAAAGAAAGACCAAGTGGAAAAACCTTACCAACCAAGTAGTTAATAATATCAGCATACCATGGAAACGTTCTACCTGATATAGCATAAGAGGCGTTCATCTGAAAATTCCTCCTTGATAGGGCAAATATCTAATTCCTTCTCTGTGATGTTTTTCCAGTCTGGAAAGGATGGTCAGCAACTGAATTCTCTGTGCCCTTCTTGTCCTTAATCTCCAAATCATATTCTTGTAGCAAAAGAATCCATCTGATCAATCTGGGTTTTGCATCTTTCTTGGTAAGGAGATACTTTAGAGCTGCATGGTCGGTGTATATAATAACTTTAGATAAAATAAGATAAGAATGAAATTTGTCTAATGCAAATACTACTGCCAGAAGCTCCTTTTCAGTGGTTGCATATTTTTGTTGAGCTTCAGTCAAAGTGCGGCTAGCATAGTATATTGTTTGAAAAATCTTATCCTTTCTTTGACCAAGTACTGCTCCTATGGCTGTGTCACTAGCATCACACATCAACTCAAAAGGTAGGGACCAATCTGGTGCTACCATAATAGGTGCCGTGACCAGCTTCTCCTTGAGGGTGTTAAATGCCTGCAAACACTCATCAGAAAAATGAAAAGAGACATCCTTTGCATAATAATTTAGATAAAGGTTTAGAAATTAGAGAGAAGTCCTTTATAAATCGACGGTAAAATCCAGCATGCCCCAAAAAGCTCCTAATGGCCTTTACTGAGGTCGGTATGGGTAATTTTTCGATCACCTCAAGCTTAGCTCTATCAACCTCAATACCTTTATATGAAATCTTGTGGCCTAATACTATGCCTTCTTGTACCATCAGATGACATTTTTTCTAATTTAAGACAAGATTAGTATCCTCACATCTTTGTAAAATAAGAGATAAGTTATGCAAGCATTTATCAAATGTGGATCCAAAGATAGAAAAATCATCCATAAATATTTCAAGATAATTTTCAATCATATCATAAAAAATAGCCATCATGCATCGTTGAAAAGTAGCTGGTGCATTACATAAACCAAACGGCATTCTTCTAAAAGCAAATGTACCATAAGGACATGTAAAAGTAGTTTTCTCTTGATCCTCAGGTGCTATGGCAATTTGATTATAACCAGAATATCCATCTAGAAAGCAGTAAAAATCATGTCCAGCTAATCTTTCTAACATCTGATCAATGAATGGAAGAGGATAATGATCTTTTCTAGTTGCATCATTTAATTTTCTATAATCCATGCACACTCTCCATCCAGTAACAGTTCCTAGTGGGGATTAATTCATTATTATCATTTTGAACTACAGTAATCCCACCTTTCTTAGGAACTACTTGAACAGGGCTCACCCATGAACTATCAGAGATAGGATAAATAATACCTGCATCCAGTAGCTTGATTACCTCCTTTTTGACCACTTCTTGCATCTTGGGGTTGAGTCTTCTTTGGGGTTGGACCGTAGGCTCATAGTTGTCCTTCCATGAGAATTTTGTGCATACAAATTGAGGGACTAATTCCTTTGATGTCTGCTATTGTCCATCCAAACGCCTTTTTGTGTTTCTTTAGTACTCTTAATAATTTTTCTTCCATTAAACTTGTCAAGGAAGAAGAAATAATAACAGGTAAATGTGATGAACCTTCCAAGAAAACATATTTTAAATGAGAAGGGAAGAGGTTTAAGTTCAAGGAGTAGGTGGCTCTTCAATTGATGTTCTTTGGAAAAGGAGTGGGTGATCTTTCTAATTCTTCAAATCGTGGTCTGTATGTGCGTGGAATATATGGTCTGGCCCTTAGCAATTTTATGCATTCTGTTTGCCTTTCATCTTTAGCTGAATCCTCTTGTGATTGGACAATGCAAGCTTCAATAGGGTCTTCAAACCTATTTTCTAAAAAATACTCATGCACTAAATTGTCAATATCATCTATACGAAAACAAGTTTGATTATCATTGGAATGTTTAATAGCTTTAAAAACATTAAAAGTAACTTGTTCGTCTTGGACTCTAAGAATTAATTTTTCTTGTTGAACATCTATTAAAGCTCCTCCAGTAGCTAAAAAGGGTCTCCCTAAAATAAGGGGTACATCATAATCTTCTTCCATATCAAGAACAATAAAATCAACAGGAAAAATAAACTTGTTTACCTTTACCAAGACATCCTCCACTATACCTCTTGGATATTTAATGGATCTGTCGGCTAATTGAAGAGTAATAGTGGTAGGCTTTGGTTCTCCTAGACCCAGCTTCCTGAAAATAGAAAAAGGCATGAGATTAATGCTTGCTCCTAAATCACATAAAACTTTATCAAAACTACAATCACCAATAATGCAGGGGATAGTAAAACTCCCTGGATCTTTTAGCTTCTGTGGTAATTTATTTTGAAGTATTGCTGAGCATTCTTCATTCAAATTTATTCTCTCATGCTCCTTCAGCTTTTTCTTATTTGTTAAGATTTCTTTGAGAAACTTGGCATACCTGGGCATTTGAGTAATAGCATCTACAAAAGGAAATATTAATATGTAAATTCTTTAAAATTTTGAAAAAGTTAGAAAATTCCTTATCTGGATGCTGTATTTGTCTCTCTGGGAATGGTAGTGGCGGCACGTAGGGCTTCACATTTGGATCAGCAAACCGTATACCTGGAGACCATCCATCTGCTGGTTGTTTTGGTGACTGACGAATTTTGAGTTGATGGTTCCTTATTTGTAGTTGGCTCTTCAGTCTCTTTCTTCTGATGTGGCTCCTCCAGCTTTGTACCACTTCTTAGGGTGATAGCATTGACTTGCTCCCTTGGATTTGTCTCCGTATTGCTTGGCAAGGATCCTTGAGGTCTCTCGGAGATTATCTTAGCCATTTGACCTATTTGCATCTCCAAGTTTCGAATTGCTGCTGTTTGGTCCTGCCTAAGTTTGGCTTCCAAATTTTTTATAGTTGCTTCTTGGTTTTGCATAAATTTGACCATCAGCTCTTCCATGTTGGACTTCTTTTCAGGTACTTGGAATCCCGGGGGTGGCTGTTGTGCTGCATTTTGATTGCTCCATGAGAAATTTGGGTGCTGCCTCCACCCTTGATTGTATGTGTTGGAGTAGGGATTGTTTTGTTGCGGCCTGAAAAAATTACCAATATAATTAGCTGTATCAGTTGTTTTAGCAAAAGGATTACCTGTCTGGCAATTGCTCGTATCATGTCCTCCTCCACACAGGTCACAAGTAATGCTCTGAACATGCATAGCTGTTCCCTTTAAGTTGTTGACTTCGGCTCTAAGGGCTGCAATTTCAGCTAGTAAAGTTGGCACGCAATCTACTCCCTGCACAGCTGCTAGTCTTTTTGGCATCATGCGCTCTGTCTGCCATTGATAGCTATTTGATGCCATCTCATCGATCAGATCGAAGGCTTCTTCCTCCATTTTTTGATTAATGGTTCCTCCTGCTGCTGCATCAATCATAGAATCGATTAGTAGGAGATAAACCATTATAGAAAGTTTGTACCTGAAGCCATACGGGTAGTTGATGATGTGGACATCTCCTCAGCAGTTCCTTGAAATGCTCCCAAGCCTCATATAGTGTCTCCATGTCCATCTGCATAAAAGAAGTGATATCGTTGCGCATCTTAGCAGTCTTGGAAGGTGGAAAGTACTTGGCTAAGAATTTTTGGGCTAGGACATCCCAAGTTGTGATAGAACCTGCAGGAAGAGAATGAAGCCAATTTTTAGCTTTATCCCGTAAAGAGAAAGGAAATAACCTTAATCTAATAGCATCATCCGACACCCCATTAATTTTAAAAGTATCGCAAAGTTCAAGAAAATTAGAAATATGGGCATTCGGATCATCATGCACGTGTCCACTGAATTGGACAGTTGATTGAATCATCTGGATCATCGCCGATTTTATTTCGAAGTTGTTTGCTCGTACAGGCGGTCTCCTGATGCTCGAAGCTGCATCGGCTACAGATGGTGTGATGTAATCATTTAATGGATGATGTACTGGTCGAATAGCTTCATGCTGTCCTTCAGTCGCCATATCCAATCCTAGATTGATGTCGTTAGGATCTTCAGCTGCCATGTTTCTCTCTTGTTGTAGTCTTCTAATAGTTCTTTCAATTTCTGGATCTAGAGGTAGTAAGTTACTATGTCCAGTACGTGTCATGCACTTAAATTTTTTTTTTTAATAATAAAAATTAAAAATAAATTTCTAAAGTAAAGCTAGGATCAAAATTTTAATATTATTTTAGACACAATCCCCGGACAACGGTGCCAAAAACTTGATGCGTGCTAATTTATAGCTATGGCAAGTGCACCAGTCGATCAAGTAATAAAGTGAATGAGTAGAGTATCGTCCCTAGAGGATTGGAAAAATAAGTACTGAAAAGCTCTTTCCTATGCTTTATTTAGAAGATCGATTTATGAGAATAAGAAATTAAAAAAAAATAAAATAATTAAAAGTTTTTAATTAAATAGAGAGAGTGTAAATTATTAGGGTTTTAAATTCAAGAGCAATGGATTACTAAGGCAATCGGTTCACCAACTCAGTCAATACAATATTCAGATTTTTAGATTAATTTTATTTCATGTGACGGTGGAGTCTCCTAATTTATTCACTATCCTTTGGTCCAGGCATAGCAAAACTATTAATATTTATTAATTATCCTTTGGTCCAGGTGTAATTTAAATAAATATTAATGCATTAGGTTTTGTGAAATCCTCTAATTAAAATACGCTGCGTCCAAAGCGCACTAAAATTCCCGCATGCATATGAATTCTAATTTGATTCATAATACAAGGTATATAATCAAGAAGCATTAACATAGATGTACTTGGTCCGTAACATCTATGTTCATCAGATCAATTAGAAGATGGCCAGTAATCTAAAAGCATTAAGATCAGATTTATATACTCCTCATGAATAAAATTTAAAAATAAGTCATACTGAATATTGCATCAAAAGAGTGGCTACACCTTAGCCTTAGTAAAATAAAATTTAGTTCATGATAACAAATTCAAAAATAGCAAATAAAATAAAAAGCATGGAGAAATTAGACTGTTTGATTGCTGAAATTGATTGTCTGCTGCTCTTGATGTGGAGAACTTGGCGAAGAAGAAGAGGCTCCTTGATCGATGTCTTGATCGTCGAAGAAAAACCTTTTTGATTTTCTCACAAATCACTTTTTTTTATCTCTCTCTCTCTCTCTCTTTCTCTCTCTCTCTCTCTCTTTCTCCCTCTCTCTCTTTGTCTTTTTTTTTTTATTTCACGGCAACAGGCTTTTTTTATAGCTGAAGTGTTTGATTCCCCTTAAAATCCATCAAAAATTAGGTTTAGGACTCCTAAATCGACTCAAATTAAGATCTGAGTAATTCTGTCCGTTAGATCTTGATCAAACGGTCCAAAAACCACTCAAAAACCCCTTAAAATAACCCAGATCAAGTCGGATTTAATATCAGCCGTTGGATCATCCATTGGATCGAATCTGGGCCGTCCGATCGTGTTGAAATAAGCCTTCAGACCTTTAGTTTTATGTCGGGATGAATCTCGACCGTTGGATCTCGATCGGGAGCTGCGGATGCCATCCATCAGCGCCTTCTTCTCGTCCGTCCGATCAAGCTTCAGTGAAAACCGCCCGTTGGATCAGCCAGAATTCCCAAATTGCCCTCCGTGGACCGTGCGCGAGCCCGGTGTTGCGTGGACCGCCGCATTCTTCAACCAATCAGCGTGCCTCTTGCTGTGAAATTCCTGAATTACCCTTCAGATGGTCCACCGTGCGCCGCAAAAAATGCTGACGTCATCCTGACATCAGCATTGCATCGGCGGTTTTTTTTTTTTTTTTTTTGAAATTCGATTCTGGGCTCGTTTGAAGTCCGTTTTGCCTGAAATTTTTTTCATCAGAATCAGAAAAATAAGATCTTCACACTGGTGGCCTTCTTTCCTACATAAGATTAATAAAAGTATCAATTTCTAATAAAATAGATTAATTTATTTTATAATTTAATATTTTTATTAGTATATTTTTACCACTTATCAATGATTTAAGGAAAGAACAAGGAGAACCAATTGAGGACCTAGTTGAGGTTCCATTAAATGATGGACATGAAGACCACACTGTATAAATTGGCTCCAACCTGGGGGCAGAGGTTAGGAGGCAGCTTGTTGCATTTTTGCAAAGAAACGCTGACATCTTCACTTGGATGCCCATGGATATGCCTGGGGTTAATGCAAAGGTGATGGAACATCGTCTGGCTATAGATCCTAAATGATGGTTAATAAAATAAAAAAAGCACAGCTTTGCACCAGAGTGACAAAAAGCCATTATGGATGAAGTTGACAAACTCCTCAAAGCCAAGTTTATCAAAAAAGTATCCTACCTAGACTAGATCGCCAATATCATCCTTGTCAAAAAAGCAAATGGCAAGTGGAGGATGTGTATAGACTTCACGGACCTAAATAAAACCTGCCAAAGGGATAGCTATCCCTTGCCAAGACTTGACCAACTGGTGGACATGACCTTGATTCATGAGCTCCTTACTTTCATGGATGCCCTCTTCGGTTACAATCAAATTCGGATGGTACTAGAGGATGAGGAGAAAACTACTTTTATTACTGACCATGGTCTTTATTATTATAGGATCATGCCATTTAGATTAAAGTATGCTGGTGCCACTTATCAACATCTGATGAATAAAATCTTAAAGGAGCAGATCGGCCGCAATATGGAGGCCTATGTAGTTGACATGCTTGTTAAAAGTCGATCTTCATCAAATCACATTGCTAATCTTGAAAAAACCTTCAGCACCCTTCAAAAGTATAAGATAAAGCTGAATCCAATCAAATATGCCTTTAGAGTAACTTCAAAAAAGTTTCTAGAATTTATAGTGTCGAGATGTAGCATCAAGGCAAACCCAAAGAAGATCAGAGTTATTCAAGAGATGACTACCCCACAATCAATAAAGAAAGTCCAATGCCTGACAGGCAAAGTAGCAGCTCCAAATCATTTCATTTCGAGGTTGATGGAGCATTGCAGGCTTTTTTTCCAAGTGCTCAAGTAGCCTAAGAACTTTTGTTGGACTCCTGAGTGTCAGCAAGCTTTTGAAGAATTAAAGAACTACCTCGGCTCACCTCCTCTCCTTACCAAACCCGAACTTGGGGAAGAATTATTTCTATATTTAGTGGTGTCACCTATAACTATTGGAGCAATCTTGGTCAAAGAAGATGCTAAGATTTAGAAGCCAATTTACTATAGAAGCCGGATTCTAAGGGATGCGGAAATAAGGTATACAAAATTAGAAAAACTAACTTATGTCCTATTGATTGCAACTAGGAAGCTCTGACCTTATTTTTAGGGGCATACAATCACGCTTCTCACTGATGAACCTATTAAAGCAGTCCTTCATTGGCCTGATACCTCTGAAGGAATAGCAAAATGGGCCATTGAGCTAATCGAGTCCGACATTAATTTCCAACCTCGACCCTTTATTAAAGCTTAGATATTGGTGGACTTTATTGTAGAATGTACAGTTCCAGACCCGATCGAGCTAAAGCAACAAGCATGTAATACCTCCAGTCTGCCACCTAACCTCATCGAAGAAAATGTTGACCTCCCCAAAAATTGTTGGGTTCTATATGTTGATGGTTCATCTAATGCCTCTAGAGCAGGTGCAGACTTGATTCTAATCAGTCCAGGTGGAATTATTACTGAGTATGTATTGCATTTTGAGTTTCTAGCAATAAAGAATGGAGGAGAGTATGAAGCTCTGATTGCTGGGCTAAGAATAGCTAAAGAATTGAAGGAAGACCATGTGAAAGTTTGTGGTGATTCCCAACTAGTAGATGGGCAGATCATTGGCACCTATGAATCTCGGGAGGAAAGAATGGTAAAGTATTTAGAAAAGATGAAAAACTTGATCTCAGCTTTTAGTGGCTTCGGCATCCAGCAGATCCTCAGGGTGGAAAACACTAGAGCCGACCTCCTTTCTAAGTTGGCCACTTTGGCTCCCGATGAGCTGCCCAAGGAGGTCTTCTTTGAAGTTCTACAACATCCAAGTTTGGAGGAATCCCTAGTAGTAATGCAGATCAACCATGAGCTCAGCTGGACTGACCCTCTAATATTATATTTCAAAGATAGAATTCTTCCTAGAGATCCTAAAGAAGCTCAAAAATTGAGAAACCAGACCTCCCATTATGTTTTATATGAAAACAAGCTATACAAAAGATCGTATTCTCTGCCACTCCTTCAATGCCTCTGACCTTCAGAAGTCTAATATGCCCTGAAAGAAGTTCATGAAGGTACATGTGAAAGTCACCTTGGGGCCGGATCATTGTCTTATAAATTGCTTTATCAAGGTTACTACTAGTCGACTATGCAGCAGGATGCGACTGACTATGTGAAAAAGTGTAATCGATGTCAAAGAAATGTCAACATTCAGAGACAATCGACTTCACAACTCGCATCCTTGAGTGCTCCTTGGCCATTTGCATAATGAAGAATGGACATGCTTGGGCCCTTTCCCATGGCCTCTGGATAGCAAAAATTTTTTCTGATAGCTGTGGATTATTTCATCAAATGGATAGAAGCTGAGCCCTTGACAAAGATCACTAAAGCTAAAGTGCAAGACTTCATCTGAATATCTATAGTTTGCAGGTTTGGCCTACCTCGAAATCTCATCATAAATAATGGACGTCAATTTGCAAGAGCAAAATACATCAAGTTTTATGAAGATCTAAACATCTTCCATCATTTTACATTAGTAGCTCATCCACAAGCAAATAGTGAAGTCGAGGTAACAAATACGACTCTACTGCAAAGGATCAAAACAAAGCTTGAGAGAGCGAAAGGAATATGGGTGGACAAACTCTATCATGTTCTCCGTGAAAGGAATATGCCCTCAAGTCAATCAAAATTTATATTTTGATAGACTATTCTTATATCTTCTAAACTCATGTAATGACATTTTCAAATAAATAAAGGCATTTATTTCATCATATACTGTATCTTAATTATTTATTTAAGATTATGATGAACTTCCTAAATTAGGACTATAGTTTTAGAATTATGATGAGATCATACCTATGAGATCTAAAATCTTAAAATCATAATTCAAATATTTTTGATCAATGGAACATTGAGTTAGGGATCAATGTTTCTGGTAAGACTGGCACATCCTATGTATGCTTGATGGAGAGGGTGATTGATCTCACAATCACTTGTGTATGATCTTAATACAAAGATGTGGGTGCTCATTAGAGAATGAGTTTACTAAATTGATCCAACTTGAGAATATCTAATAGAGTCTAATCTACATGTCAATAGATGGTTCTCATAGTGCGAGTTGTGCATGTAATCCTTTGACCTGAGACTACCATAGAACCTTGTATGCATGAATCCATATTTTGGTTCATATTCATTCATGACTTAGTCATCTACGGGGTGATCTGGATATGGTGGATTATATATGGAGGTAATGAGTAGGTTAACAAGGAATCAATCACTCCTAGTAAGAGAAGATTGCATCCTACTTGCTTCAATCGAATGATGATATAGAAAGACTTTGATCAAAGCATGATGAAAATTAGAAATAATTTTTAATATTTTATTAATCGAATCATCATCATATGATTGAAAGAAAAATGAATATGAAAATGAATTTGACATGATTTCATATTCGTAGTCATATTCGGGATGGAGGATGATTGAAGGATCCTGTTGCATGGTAACTTTCCACTGAAGGATATTTTTGGTATATCTATCAAAATTTCATATCTTTTGGGTAGACATGATACGTTCCTAGACATCAATCTTATCTTATGGGTTTGATCAAATTAAAGAATTTAATTTGATCATTAATTAGAAAGAGTTCTAATTGATCAAATTGGGTTAGCAAGTTTTGACCTAAATTGGTTTGGTTAAGTTTTAACCAAATTAGGTCAAATTGCATCTGGATCCACTACTAGCTATATGTGGAACCCAATGGATCATACACAAAGAAAATTTATTAAGGATCTAATTGGATTAGATCATATTTGCAGGTTGAATATGCTAGCACATATTGCAAACCCTAGCACCTAGATTCGAATTGGATTCAAATTGGGTTCTTATTTGGGCTAATTAAATACAATTTGAGTCAAATCAAATTTGACTAATTGATTGGGTTGATCCTTGGCTTGTTGACCAAGGGATTGGATATTATAAATAAGTAACCCACGCACTAGAGACTCTCTTTCTTTGGTGTATGGGATTTGGTCCTTGTGCTAGGGACATGTGGCGCATGGATACGTTTTGACGCCAACTCTTCCTTTATTTTTCACGTAAATTTTGTTACATGATTTTAGATGAAGAAAGGGCATAGAAGAGTCCTTCTACTAGTTATTCTCTTCATTGGTTATCAGATTTTTGGATGACTAAAAAGTCTTTGCTGCCCCCTTGATTGTAGGTGCCTCTTGGACCAAGTCAAACACCTTGAAGGTTTGACTTTTCCATGCCCAAGTTTTCCATGCCATCTTCTGATTTGGAACCATTCTTTTAGTCCATTGGATCAGCATTTGATATTGATCAATGGTGGGAATTGATGGCACCAATATGAAAATGTTGCGACTCTTCGGAAGAATGTTGCATAGAATTTTACGAAGAGTCCTGCTTTAAGGCACCTCTTCATATTAATTCTATGGATTCCAAGTGGTATTTTCTTCTAGTGGGGCATGAGAAGAATAGATGGGTATGAGAAAAACATAAGGAAAGGATGTGAGAATTTGGTGGAAGCACCCCTACGTATATTATAAATAGGGGTGCGCTCCGGGAGTTAAAGTAATTCAGAACTCTTCTTTCTTTCTTACCACTCTCCCTAGTTATCCAATTTCTTTCTTCCTTCCCTTGTTAAGACAAGTCCTAATTAAGGATAAAAGGTCTACTTTAGGACAAGGGCTTAGGAAGATTGTAAAGGAAGATAAGGAGAAAAGAAAGATAAGAAAGGGTAGGCAAGAAGAGTGATAGCAAAGGCTAGGAAAGGTTCTGCCTAAATAATTAAAGTTTTTATTATAAAAATTTTAATTAAAATAATTAAAGGTGCTGATGTCTTGATTAAGTCCTCGTATGGATCAACATTGGAGGATGAATGCATGGGCACCTAGTGGAACCCCTGATGGACTACTGCTAGCAATCAGAGTCAAGCTAGGTTTTAACAATCAGAGGTATATTCTAATACCTTCATTTATGTTATAAATGTATATTATATAATTTAAATTCTAATAAGATGATCCTATGTTTTGGATTTGGTTTTATGATTTCATAATTTTATTTTGAAATCTATGCTTTCGCTCTATACACCAAACCCTATAATGGAATCAGAGCAAACCTTATTAGACTAAATCATATATTATTATGTTTATGCTTTAATGACAAAATTGTCAATATGATATGATCATATTTGAAATTTTAGCATATTTTTTAATATGATGTGATCATGTTTAATTATTCATAATTAGATTATGATGTATATCCACTATACAAAAATATAGAATTAATGATCATTTTCTATCGATGCTTTTTGGAAGTGTCGGTAGGTTGTGCTTGCAAGAAAATTCTGATTTTTCGAACCAAGTTCGTTCAGATCTGATCGGATCAAGAGATATATTTTAAAATTTTTTCTCTTTGATCCAAATTAGATCTTCGATATTTCATATATGATCTTTATTATTCTAATAATAAAAATAAAATATAGATAAATTAAATCATATTTAATTTACCTTGATGTAGGGTAATCCTATTACCCGTTGATGATCCTGTATGCAGCGGAAGGTTCTGGATCTAGCCATGCAAGTGCCTGGCCTCTACCGATATCCACTCGAGCTGGATCTGGAGATCCTCTTCTTCTCTATCACATGTCTCCAAAAATCAGATCTGGATCTGATCTGGAGGATCTTCAAAACTACCTTTTGAAGATCAGCAGTCGTCCTTTTGCAGCAGCGCAGCCTTCTTGCTTTTGATCGCCTTTCTCTTGATCTGAATCGCACCAACTAAGATCCAAAACTCCTTTTGGACGTGGAGAGGAGAGGGAGAAGAGACTATGGCATGGAGAAGGAGGGGAGAGGCAGCCTTGGGGCGTGGGAAATTTTAATTCATTTCAGATCTCTTTGAGTTGGGCGCAGGGTCTTATTTATAGACTAGCTGTGATCCAACTCCTCTTCCTTCCCAACCAATCACAACCCTTTGTGAAATCAGATCTAAATCTGATTGGTTGGGAATAGAGACCCCTGGATTCCTCCTTAGAGGGTGCCTAAGACCAGTCAAACTGGATTCTTAGTAGAACTCTGATTGGAATCCAAAAGGGAGGTGGAGTCCTTGTCCAACAAGGACTCCTAGGCGCCTCCTACTTGGGCTCACGCCACCCTTGGCGTGCGCCCTTCTCCTTGCCAGGTTCTGGCAGGGGGACAGGCCCCCACCAGCTCTCCAATAGGTGCATGACATGTGGTCAAAAGTCAAAGTGTCAATGGTCAACATTTGACCAGTCAAAGGTAGACTTTTGACCAAAGTCAAAGAACAAGAAATGGCAGGTGACCAAAAATGGCAGGTAATGTCTTACAAAATAAGACAACCTTTTCTGACTTGGACAACCTCCAGTCAGACCATATGAAGGCCTCTGATTGAGCACAAACTCCTTTGGCTCAGTCAGGACAACTTATTTATGATAGTAAAAGAAGAACGTTAGGTTCAATCGAGTGCTAGCACGATTTTCTTGAACCTAATTGAATCTCATTCAGATCAATTGAACTAGATCAGTTCAATTGATGATCACCAGATTCAAACCCTTGTTTGTGTGACCCAGTTAGGTTCAGTTCTGTATGGTAATGGGATATGTCATGATCTCTATCATCGACATCATCGAAACTCCTTTCGATGGATCAGAACTCTTCTGATTCGAACAGCTAGAATGATCGATCATCTAAATCATTCTAATTGCTCCCAAAATCCACCAGTGACACCTAGCAGTATATGGTGGCAACCCATCAGAGCTGAATGCGAACCTCTTGGTGCAGCTACCTGTGTGATTAAGTTCTTCTATCTTGAGCCCCGATCAGATTAGGGTTAAGGTGAACTCGTCAAACCCTAGTCTCTGTCATATGATGTAATCATTCGATTCGAGTCCAATGTGAAAATCTAAATAGAAACTCTTTCTATTATTTCACTCTGCCATGGCCATGGGCTTCTGGACTTGATTCTCATGATCATCATAGGGCTGCTCCTCTACCACCGAGGTAGATAGATTCCATCTTGATGCAATCCAGTTCCTACAATGAACATGCTATAGCCAACATACACCTCAGGTTCCATATGGCTAGGAGACCGAGTAATGGTGTAGTCAAACTATAACACCCTCAAGGTGAACTGCCGATGCATCTCAGGTCAAAGAACCAGACACACTACTGCAGCATCGAGTCAGTCATTGACGAGAAGGTAGACTTCCTAATGACTACTCGAGGTGGTCACGCTCAGTGCCCTCGTTCTCTAACGAGTACCTGTACTCTCGCTCCGGTGTCTCCACACCGTAGACTCAAGACTCATCTACTAAAGAGAAGCGATTGTACACCAACCTTCCGGATCAATCACCATCCTCGTGATGATCCTATGGTCGGGAGCATTTTATGAGTTAATAATGATTATTCATGTCTTAAATTTTCAACTCTTGAAAATATGAATTATCATTACCATTAACTCAAAGGATGTATCACAGACACTAAATACACATATGTGATAGAAAATAACCCATTTTATTGATTATAGTCAAAATTACAATTTTGCCCCTAGAAGTGTATTACAAGTGTCAGCCAATTCTGGCTTCTAGGGCACATATATCTAACAATCTCCCACTTATCCTAAAGCCAATTGGCTACAAGTCTAAGTCCCATCTTCTCAAGGTGGGCTTCGATCTTCTG
>QRFJ01003433.1:144298-175399 GCA_006176705.1 Cocos nucifera | reverse complement strand
ATATCTAAATATTAGGTATGAAAATAATAGATCAGATCTATTACTTGTGCAAGTTAGACATTCAAACTTACTGATTCGGGCTTAAGGATGAAGTTGTGAGCTGCACATGTGTCCGACCTTTAGGAGTCATCCACATGAGCCCACAATCACGATCAAAAGTCCTGATGCAGGAAATCAATACAGTATGCTAGTACTGTGCTGATCCTTCTTTGACGGTCGATCAGATCCCTCCTTCTTCTAGATTTGGACTCTTTCAAAATGGAGAAAGAAGAGAAAAGTTTTTAGATATGAGACACTCTTAGAAAACTCAAGGAAGGAGGAAGGGAAGAGGTGAACACAGCAACCATAGAAGAAAATCCTCTTCTTTTTTTCTTTGCTCTCACCTAGACACCTAGTTTTGTGTCTATGGAAACCCAATACCCAAGAACCCTTTTCCTCTAATTTTCACAGACCCAAAACCTCTCTCAAAGATCTATTTTTTATGAAAATTTTAGGCTAAAATTTATCCTAAATAAATAGATATGGAAGAGCCTTGTCTAGGTCAAATTTCTAGACAAGGCAGGACGATATATAGCAAGTTGTTGGGGCACCCAACACTTGGATGCCCCCTCCTCATCCCATGATGTGGACCACCTGGAATATGCACACAAATGCTTTCTTTTTTATCATGAAAATCAAAGAGGAAATCAGGTGGGGGGCGGCACAAAAGAAGGAATATAAGTTGGTTGGGATTTTATCATATAGAGTCAAATTACACAATAACTTGCCATCTATTTTGATCGGGTCCATAACTTATTCCAAATAAGTAGGAAAGTGAGAGAGAGATGATGTGTGAACATCAGAAAAAGAAAGGATTCCATGAAAAAATCCTAAAAAATAGGTGTGGGGGCATGTGGTGGGCGTGAGATATTAAGTGGCGAAAGGAATGGAATCCTAGTCATACTAGGATTCTTATTTTAACTTGATCTAATATTGTTTCTCAAATTATATTAAATCAAAAGCAAATCAATCCTATTAGATTAGATCCTAAACTAATTAAAAATTTAATTAAATTAGATTAAATTATATTTAAATCTAAACTAATTTTTTAATCAAATTAGAAATTGGGTTGACTCAAGTCCTAGTTGAACTAGGACTAGTTCTTCCTTACACTTGGCTTATCAAATAAACTAATTAAACTTGATCCAATCAAGCCTAAACCAAATATAATTAAATAATATTTAATTAAACTTAATCTCAACCCTTTGGTTTAATCAAATTAAGCTAATTAGTAGTCAAATTGCTAAATGATCCTCCTATAATACTTGTACTAGGTTAAACATCAATCGTATTGATCATTTAACCCTAGAACGATTCTTAATTGTTGATCAACCATCCGATCAGATCGTGAGCTCTAATATATGTGACCTCATAGGTTCAAACCTAAGTTGATAGTATAGAAATAAATTTTAGTACCAATCAAAGTAACCATCTAGTAATGGTATCCGACGGTCGGATAGGTCGAATGTGTAGAATAATATCCTTATAACCCATGCAGATATAGTTTTCATATAATTCATCCCCTTGACTAAAATACTCGTAGGACACCTCAAAGTTTAACTGTCAATTTTGATTAGATTTTCTACATTGTATTTCAAAATATTAAATCTATCTGATGGATTATCCTGACCAAGGTTTTGCTATATCGAAATATAGTGATACATTCTTCTCCAACTCTTGGAGTGATCAATTTCATCTTGATCACACTTTGACTTTGCAAGTACTTGACTATACCTAGAAGCATTTTGTTACTAAATTAGAAATTCAGTTAGTCTAGTATCAAAGCATAGTGAGTTGCTTGCAAGTCACTAAGATGATCTCAGGTCTAGGGAACACTTATACCAATATCCCATCAGAGACATTCTCGACAGCAGAATGCTCTAGAGTTGGTCACATTCAATGATGATGTACCCATATATCTCACCTATATGCCATACCAGTGTCTCCATACTTCTTGGTTAAGAGGACAACCAACCTATATGGCATACAATAACCTATACTCGATAGACACTGTTGTCCTAATTAACAGCCTATCATTTGATCATGAACAGATTTAAGGACTAATCGATAAATTCTTTCTTTATCAAATTTAAATAGTTCTAAGAACTTCATCATAATAATGAAGTTCGTTAGAAGATGGATACTTTATGATAAAAAATATTAAAAATAATTTTATTTATTAATAAATTAATTATAAATATAATATAGCATAACCATCAATAGGCTGATAATTGATTTTGGAATACATTTTTCAAATAATTCTCACTTATCCTAAAGCCACTCGGCATAATATTTAATATCCATCTTCGACTTATGGTTGTCGAACTCCTTTATCACTAAGGCTTTATTGAAGAGGTCGGCTAGGTTCTTCTTTCCATCAATCTTCTAAAGATCGATGTCACCTTGATCCACGATCTCTCAGACCAAGTGGAAGTGGTGTAGGATGTGCTTCATCCACTGGTGTGCCTATGGTTCCTTCGCCTGAGTTATGACAATGTGTTGTCACAGTAGAGCAAGACCGGATCATCTAAGAAGGGTGCTACTTTGAGCTCGGTGATAAACTTTCTCAGCCATACAGCTTTCTTCGTGGCATCTGATGCTGTAATGTACTCTGCTTCACAAACAGAGTCTGCCACAGTATGCTGTTTGGAACTCTTCTAGTAGATGGCTCCATCATTTAGACTAAAGATATATCCTAACATGCTTCTGCTGTTATCATGGTTAGATTGAAAGCTGAAGTCTATAAACCCCATAAGTTTTAGATCTGACTTGCCATAAACCAACCATTTGTCCTTAGTATTTCTCAAATACTTAAGGATGGTTTTAACCACTTTTTAGTAATTTTCTTCAGGATCAGACTGATATCTACTCACTACTCCTAGTGAGTATGCCACGTTCGATCTCGTACATATCATGACGTACATGATAGATCCCATTGCAAAAGCATATGGGACTCTACTCATACACTTTTTTTCTTTAGGAGTTGTCGGACAATCCTTCTTAGAGAGAAAAATTTCATGGCCTATCGAAAGATAGCCCTTTTTGAAATTCTTCATGCTGAACCTCTTCAGCACAGTATCTATGTATGTAGACTATGATAACCCAAGTATCCTTTTAGATTTATCTCTATAGATCTTCATCTCTAGGATGTAGGATGCTTCATCCAAGTTCTTTATGGAGAACTATGATGACAACCAGACTTTTATTTTCTGTAGTGCAGGGATGTCATTCTCGATTAAGAGAATGTCATCCACATACAAGACAAGGAATACTACTGTTGGACCATTTGTCCATTTGTAAATGTAGAACTCTTCTCCATTTTTAATGAAGCCATACGTTTTGATCACCTTATCAAAATACATGTTCCAACTCTGAGATGCCTGCTTCAATCCATAAATAGAACTCTGAAGCTTGCACACCTTGGACTCATCTATGGATATGAACCCCTTAGGTTGTATTATATACACCTCTTGGGTCAGCTCTCCATCTAGAAATGTTGTCTTCACATCTATCTGCCAGATCTCATAGTCCAGATGGGCAGCTATTGTAAGAATTATTTGAATGGATTTGAGCATTGCCATAGGGGAGAACGTCCCATCATAGTCAATACCATAACTTTGACAATATTTCTTGATAACTAGACGGACTTTATAGATCTTTATCTTTTCATCTGTGTCTCTTTTTTTTTTTAAAGATTCCTTTACACTTAATGGATTTAACTCCTTCGGATGGGTCAACCAATATCCACACATCATTGATCTTCATGAACTTCATTTCGAATTTCATGGTCCCAAGATATTTCTTAGAATTGGATCTCTGCATAGCATCCATATAAGTGATCGGATCCTCATCATCCTCATCAAGTTCAATGGGATCACCATCCGATCAAGAAATCATAGTATCTATCCAGATGACACGGTACTCTATCGGATCATCTTAATGGTGTAGGTACACTAAGCTCTGGATCTAATCCAATTAAATCCGACTCAGGTTCAGCTATAGGTGTCGATTTTTCTACCTATTGAACTTCATCAAGTTCAACCTTAGAGGCAATAGTTTCTTTACCGAAGAACTTCTTTTCTAAAATGATTGTCTTAAGACTGACAAACATCTTTTATTCTTTAGCATGGTAGAAATAGTAACCCTTACTTTCTTTGAGATATCCTATAAACACGCACTTATCAGATCGAGATCCAAGCTTATCTGTATGTAAATATTTGATATAGGCCAGACAATCCCAAACCCATAGGTGAGAGAGTGTAGACTTATGCCCAGTCCATATCTCATATGGAGTCTTGGTGATAGATTTACTTAGTACATTATTTAATAAATAACATACAGTCTCAAGAGCATAACCCTAAAATGAAATAGGTAGACTAGAAAATTCCATAATGGATCGAACCATGTCTAACAAGGTTTGATTTCTCTTTTTTAATACTTCATTATGCTGCGGTGTTTCTAGAGGAGTCCACTATTATAGAATTCTTTTTTCTCCTAGATATGTCAAGAATTCACTAGATAGATATTCACCTCCTCAATCCGATCGAAAAATTTTAATACTCTTTCCAATTTATTTTTCTACTTCACTTCGAAATCTTTTAAATATTTCAAATGAATCCGACTTATGTTTCATTAGATAAACATATCCATACCTGGATAGATTATCTATGAAAATAATGAAGTAGAAGTATCCATCTCTGGCACCTATGCTCATTGGTCCACATACCTCAGTATGTACTAGATCTAAGAGGTCAGTAGCTCTCTCATCTTTTTCAGTAAAAGATGTCTTGGTCATTTTACCAAGAAGATAAGATTCATAGGTTGGAAGTGATTCATAATTACTGACTTCGAGGATTTTCTTTTGAGTCAATCTATTTATCCTATTCTTATTTACGTGACCTAGCTTACAGTGCCATAGGTAGATATCAGAGACATTATCTAATCTAGGATATTTTCTGGAAGTGTACATTACACTCACAGACTGTGATAAAATGTAAATATCATTTTTTTATTATCCTTGTATTATTATAATATTATTCATAATGATATCACAATAATCTTTCTTTATAGATAAATGATAACCATCTTTGGCCAAAAGGCTAACAGATATTAAATTCATCAGAAAGGAAGGACAATAATGACATTCATTTAAATAAATAATATTAGTATTAAGAATAAGTTGAACTATTTTCATAGCTAGAACTGGAATAGACATTCCATCTCCAACATTTAGGAATTGCTCATTATTTTTAAATCTTCTACTAATTTGAAGTCTTTGCAACATATTGCAAATATGGACTGGACTTACAGTATCAATACCTAAGTAGAAGTATCACAAACAGAAAAATTATAAAGTTTTATCATATAACATTCTTGATCAGCAACTACTTGCTCATCTCTTTTTTTTAGCCTGTTGGGGTCATAAAAATCAAGAAACTGAGGATAATTCCTCTTCCAATGTCCCTGCTTCTTACAGTGGAAGCATTCTTTCTGATCTAGATTATTCTTGGATCTTATGTTTAAACTGGGCATAGAAGATCTAGTATGAATCACTTCGTGCTGCTAAACAATATTCAACTTTCGATACTTATTATCAAAGTTAGGTTTCATAAGTTTATCACTGTCTAATAGTGAATAGAGCAACTATGGTTAGGGTTTAACTGCATAGAGGAGAACCAAAAGCCTAATTACTAATTGATTCATTGAACCTAAAGATTTGGACTTTAATCAAAAGATTTCTCCTACTATTTTATTCGAACTGGTAGCCTTTACCTCTAATTCGAAGAATTATCTTAATTTCTTAGTGGGTACTAGAATCCACAAAGACTACACACAAGCTCAACTATGGTTGGTCAATCTATGTACATCTAAGGGTAGGTTCATAACTAATTATTTCTTCAAATAATTTTTAGTAATTTAATTTTATCTCAGGTATCTTTTCAGTATGCTAGGGCCTCAACTGAAAGTCTCGGTTAGGTCCAACCATTAACATGATCATACTTGGTTTATCTAACTAATAAATGATTAAGCTCAACTATGATTGATTAACCTAACCATTATTTAGAGCGACGTAACCAAGAAATCATATTATGAATGATAATTTCATTAGCAGATAAGCACCAGGCCTATGGGCTTCCAATGATTATCCAACTAATGGATCCATTATCATCCACTTAATGGAAGGTTATGATCTAGTTATCACCATAACTATTTTATTTTAAGGATCTAATAATTTTAGAGGATTTAATTGATTTGATTTAAAGAGAAAAGGTCAGATGAACCAGCTTGTCATGATCCTTCCACTGGCTTCACCAAGTCAGCTTAAGAGAGATCATTAATAGACTGGTTTTAAAGCACCAAAATCAGTCATACTAATTTGCCTAGCTGACATGGGTTAGCTCGAATAGTCAAGTAATCCGATCAAAATATAATTTCACCAAGAGGCTAGATAAGTTCGATCAGTAGGAGGGTTTATCAAAGTTTGCCTTAGACACCATCAGAAATGGTCAGGTAAGCGGGCTGCCAATTAAATACCATTGATCTGGTTTATCTTAGCCATCAATTGATTTAATTAGTTTTAATTAGATCAACCTAATAGTTCATGCTAGACCGTGTAGTAAAGAATCAAGTCTATCTTGGGTCTCATTAAAGATATGGACTTGACCAACTACAACTATTGTAATTGATCTAGAGAATCCTTGATCTAATCTAAGACAATAATTGATTAGATTTAGTCAATTCTCTAATTAAGTTTATTTTTTAATCTAATCTTAGGTCTAACCCAATTAATGGATCTTATCCCCACTAATCCATTTAACCCAATGTGTTATGATTTGTGTCTTAGGATCTTCAATTCACAATCCTAGATTCTAATCAAATAACTTCTTAATTCTTAATTAAGTTTTGGACTGACGATTAGGGTTCGAATTTTCAAAAATAATTTTTATGTTTATAAAATATTTTTATAATATGGTTCTATCAATCAAGTTGCATGTTTGATTCATAATCAATATGCAAGTAACATAAATATGAATCTACTTTAGATCTAATCTAAATAGATTCATGTAATTGAAATAATTTCAACTTTAATCAATCATAAATTTTTCTAGATCAAATCTAACATATTTATGATGATTAAAATTAGATTAAAATAATTTTAATCAAATCATAAAATTTTTTAGATCTCATCTAAAATTTTATGATTAATATTTCAGATCAGCATGTACTAGGACAACCTCTCTACTGTAAGGGATAAACCTTACAGCAGGATAACCTTATAATTAATCCATGCAATCTAAAATTTTTATTTTTAGATCTAAAATTATTTTAAATCTAATAAATTATAAATAAAATTAGATCATATCTAATAAATTTATGATTAGAAATAGATCTACATGAATTAGGATAACCTCTCCACTATAAGTGATAAACCTTATAGCAGGACAACCTTATAATCAGTTTGTATGATCATCATTTTTAATTTTAGATTTAATAAATAGATTATAAATTAGATCTAATTTAAAAAATAATCTAAACATGCATACATAATCATGTAATAATCAACCTGGCTCTGATACCAATTAAAGAAACCAGATCTAGGGTTTCAGGATTAGATCTTGAAACTTTTTCAAGATCTAACAGCGAAAGACTAAAATTAATTAAAATTAATTTTAAATATCAAAAAATACCCTAGATCTAGGATCTATTACATAATCATGGTATGTCATTAAATTAAAAATTAAAATATAAAAAAATTAAAACATATTGATCACATCAATATGTATATACACTATATCTAATGCAGGTATGAAAATAATAGATCAAATTTATTATCTGTACAAGTTAGACATTCTAACTTACTGATCTAGGTTTGAGGATGATGTTGTGAACCACACATGCATCCAGCCTCTAGGAGTCGTCCACATGAGCCCATGATCACGATCAGAAGTCCTGATACAGAAAATCAGTATAGTATGCTAGTACTGTGCTGATCCTTCTTTGATGGTCGATCAGATCCTTCCTTCTAAATTTGGAGTCTTTCAAAGAGTAGAAGAAAGAGAAGAGCTTTTAGATGTGAGACACTCTCAGAAAACTCAAGGAAGGAGGAAGGGAAGAGGTGAACACAGCAACCCTAGAAGAAGACCCTCTTCTTCTTCTCTTTGCTCTCACCTAGACACCTAGTTTTGTGTCTATGAAAACTAAACACCCAATAACCCTTTTTCTCTTATTTTCACACACCCAAAATCTATCTCAAAATTCTATTTTTTATGAAAATTTTAGGCCAAAATTGATCCTAAATAAATAGATATGGAAGAGCCTTGTCTAGGTCAAATTTTTAAACAAGGCAGGATGATATATAGCAAGTTGTTGGGATGGCCAACACTTGGACACCCCCTCCTCATCCCATGCCGTGGACCACCTAAAATATGTGCATAAATGCTCTCTTTTTTATCATGGACATTAGAGAGGAAATCAGGTGGGCGGCGGAACAAAGGATGGAATATAAGTTGGTTGGGATTCTATCATATAGAGTCTAATTACACAACAACTTGCCATCTATTTTGATTGGATCCATAACTTATTCCTAATAAGTAGGAGAGGGAGAGAGAGGGGACATGTAAACATCAGAAAAAGAAGGGATTCCATGAAAAAATCCTAAAAAATAGGTATGGGGGCATGGCGTGGGCATGAGATGTTAAGTGGCGCAAGGAATGGAATCATAGTCATACTAGGATTTTTATTTTGACTTGATCTAATATGGTTTCTCAAATCATATTAAATCAAAAATAAATCAATCCAATTAGATTAGGTTATAAATTAATTAAAAATTTAATTAAATTATATTAAATCATATTTAAATCTGAACTAATTTTTTAATCAAATTAGAAATTGGGTTGACCCAAGTTTTAGTTGAACTAGGACTAGTTCTTCCTTGCACTTGGCTTATAAAATAAACTAATTGAACTTGATCCAATCCAGCCCAAATTAAGTATATTTAAATTATATTTAATTAGACTTAATCTCAATCCTTTGACTTAATCAAATTAAGTTAATTAGCAATCAAATTGCTAATCGATCCTCCTGCAATACTTGCACTAGGTTAAACATCAATCGTATTGATCGTTTAATCCTAGAACGATTCTTAATTATTGATCAACCATCCAATTAGATCATGAGCTCTAATGTGTATGACCTCATAGGTCTGAACCTAAGCTGATAGTATAGAAATAAATTTTTATACCAATCGAAGTAACCATCTAGCAATGGTACCTAATGGTTGAATAGGTCGAATATGTAGAACAACATCCTTAGAACCCATGCAGATATAGTTTTCATATAATTTATCTTCTTGATCAAAATACTTGTAGGATACCTCAAAGTTCAACTATCAACTCTGATAAGATTGTCCACATTGTATTTCAAAATATCAAATCCATCTGATAGATTATTTTGACCAAAATTTTGCTAGATTGAAATATAGTGATACATTCTTCTCCAATTCTTGGAGTGGTAAATTCCATCTAGATCATACTTTGACTTTTCAAGTACTTGACTACACCCAAAAGCCTTCCATTACTAAATTAAAAATTCAGTTAGTCTAGTACCAAAGCATAATGAGTTGCTTGCAAGTCACTAAGGTGATCTCAGGTCTAAGGGACGCTTATACCTATATCCCATCAGAGATATTCCCGATAGTAGAATGCTCTGAAGTTGGTCACGTTCAATGATGATATACCCATACATCTCACATATATGCCATACCAGTTTCTCCATACTTTTTGGTTAAGAGGACAATCAACCTATATGGCATACAGCGACCTATGCTCGATAGACGCTGTCATCCTAATTAACAATCTATCACTTGATCATGAATAGATTTAAGGATTAATTGATAAATTCTCTTTTTATCAAAGCTAAATAGTCCTAAGGACTTCATCACAATAATGAAGTTCATTAGAAAATGAATACTTTATGATGAAAAATATAAAAAATATATTTTATTTATTAATAAATTAATTATAAATATAATATAGCACAACTGTCAATAGGCTGACGATTGACTTTGGAACATATTTTTTAATAATAACTAGTCCCAATGATGATGGCATTAAATTTATTGGGCTTAGACATGGTAATGTTTATATTGTAGATTTGAATGATCTTTTCATGATAAACATGCAATGTCTAGTATCTATGAATGCTAAAATTAATAAGACTAGTTGGCATTGGTACCATAGGCTTACACATATTAGTATGCATTCGCTTTTAAAGCTTATTAAAAGAAAATTAGTTAGTAGTTTACCAAAATTGACTTTTAAAAAAAATAAGATTTGTGATGCATGCCAACTAGATAAATAAACTAGAGTTTCATTCAAATCTAAGAATATTATTTTAATTTCTAGGCCATTGGAATTATTGCACATGAATTTGTTTGGTCCTATAAGAACTACAAGCTTAGGTGGAAAGCATTATGATTTTGTTATTATTGATGACTTTTCATATTTTACATGGGTTTTCTTTTTGGCATATAAAGATGAAATCTTTCAAGTTTTCATAAAGTTTTATCGAAAGTTACAAATGAAAATGATCTTTCAATTCAAAGCATTTGAAATGATCATGGAAACAAATTTGAGAACCAAGAATTAAAAAAATTTTATGATAAAAAAGGTATAGACCATAATATTTCAGCACCTAGAACACCCAACAAAATAGGATAGTAGAAACGAAAAATAGAACACTAGAAGAAATGACCTGGACCATATTATGTTAAAGCAACCTTCCAAGATACTTTTGGATGGAAGAAATTAACACCGCATGTTACATCTTAAATCATGCTTTAATTAGACCAATTTTGAAGAAAACACCCTACGAGCTTTGGAAAGGAAGAAAACCAAACATTGCATATTTTCATATTTTTGGTTGTCGATGTTTTATTTTGAACAATGGTAAAGAGAGATTAGAAAAATTTGATGCAAAATCTGATAAAGCTATTTTTCTTGGTTATTCCTCCTCTAGCAAAGTATTTAGAGTTTTTAACAAAAAAAAATTAGTAGTAGAGGAGACAATATATGTTATTTTTGATGAAACTAATGATTTTCTATCAAGAAAGATTGAAGGTATTGATGATGCAGGTCCTATTATAGATGGGATGAAAGAGCTCATCCTAAAAGACTCCACAATCTAAAATGAAGAAGAACATGAGAACAAACAAGAGGATGAAAGTGAAGAACAACAAGAACAACCTCAATATACAAATGATCTACCAAGAGAATGGAGGTACGATCATAATCATCCCAAAGAATTAATTATTAGTGATCCTACACATGGGATAAGAACTCATTCTTCTCTTAGAGATGCATATAATCATTTTATATTTATTTCTCATTTTGAACCTAAAACTATAGATAAAGCTGAAAAAAATTATAATTGGATAAATGCAATGCAAGAGAAACTTAATCAATTGGAAAGAAATAATGTATAGACCTTAGTATCAAGACCTAAAAATCATCCAATAATTAGTACAAAATGGGTATATAGAAATAAATTGGATGAAAATAAAAATATAATTAGGAATAAAGTAAGATTAGTTTCAAAGGATTATAATCAAGAAGAGAAAATTGATTTTGACGAAACCTTTGCACTTGTTGCTAGATTAGAAGCAATTAGACTTTTACTTGCTTATGCATGCTTTATAAATTTTAAGTTATTTCAAATGGATGTTAAAAGTGCTTTCTTAAATGGTTATATTGCCGAAGAAGTTTATGTAGGACAACCTCCTAATTTTGAAAACCATGTCTTTCCTAATCATGTTTTCAAATTAAACAAAGCATTATATAGTTTAAAATAAACACCTAGGGCTTGGTATGAAAGGTTAAGTAAATTCTTGCTTAATAATAATTTTTCAAGAAAAAATATAGATACAATCCTTTTTATTAAAATGGATCATGATGATATCTTAGTTATACAAATATATATTGATGATATTATATTTGGATCTACTAATGAAACTCTTTGTCAAGATTTTATTAAGCTTATGCAGGGAGAGTTCGAGATGAGCATGATGAATGAACTAACATTCTTCCTCGAACTTCAAATCCAACAAACAAGAAAGGGGATCTCCATCATCCAAAGCAAGTACACAAGAGAGCTATTCAAAAGATTTGGGATGGAGAGCTCCAAAATTATTATCCCCCCATAAGCCCATCATGTAAACTTGACAAGGATGAAGGAGGTAAAAGTGTTGATCTAAAATTTTACAGAGGCATGATTGATTTTTTATTGTATTTAACTACTAGTAGACCAGATATCATGTTTAGTATTTGCTTATGTGCTCATTTTCAATCTAATCCAAAAGAATCACATTTAAAGACTGTTAAAAGGATACTTAAATATCTAAAAGAAACTCAAACCCTAGGATTATGGTATTCTAAGAATTCATCTATTGACTTAATAGGATATTCAGATGTAGACATTGCTAGATGTAGATTAGATAGAAAAAGCACTAGTGAAACTTGCCAATTTTTAGGAGTTAACTTAATTTCTTGGTTTAGCAATATGCAAAATTTGGTAGCACTATTTACGGCCGAGGCTGAATACATTGTAACTGAAAGTTGCTATGCACAAATCTTGTGGATTAAGCAATAACTTGAGAACTTTGGCATCAAATTTAACAAAACTCTCATAAGATGTGATAATACTAGTATCATTAATTTAACTAAAATTTTAATTCAATACTCTAGGTCAAAACATATTGAAATTAGGCATCATTTTATAAGAGAACATGTCCAAAATAATGATATATTTCTTGATTATATTTATACTAAAAAATAATTGGCTAATATATTTACAAAGACCTTAAGTGAGGATAGATTTTATGAAATTAGGAGAGAATTAGGAATTCTTGATCTACTAGCCTAAACATCTTTATGATTCCAAGTTCTTTTCTATCAAATCACCTTGAACCAAATCTTGAGCTTTATTCTCATCTTTCAACCTTTAAAAAGCTCAAATTTACACTTCCTTTGATCAATCTCATGAATGAAGTTCCACCCTTGAAGTTTTATATTTTTTTAGAATTTTTCATCATTTTTTATTTTTTTTGTGCCATTGGTCAACCTAGAGGGTGACCCTTGGGTATTTTAGTCTTTTTCTCATTAAAACCCATTGAGCACGTTGTTTGTTTGGGATTTTAAGTCTTCTTTTTTGGCCGAATGGGCCGATCTCATCTTCTTCCCTGTTCTTCCATTCAACCATCCAAAAATCAACCTCTATTCCTCCCCAAATCGGCTAAAATTCCTCCAAAATCCCTCTTCCACCAAGTTCTTCTCTTCAAATTGCCCATTTAGGAACCAAATCCCTCTCCATTTTCTTCCAATTTGGGTGGATTCAAGGCTTCTAGCAAACCCTTGCCCCAAAGTCCACTGTCGGCCTTTCTCCTCCAAATCTTTGCTCTCACTCCAAAAATCTCTTCCACTCTACCTCTCTTGAGTGTCTTGAACCTATAGTAAGCCTTTCTTGGTTGGAATGGCGCCTAAGATGAAGTTGCTGCAGAGGAGGAAGTCGGTTCGTGGCTTGGAGGAAGATGCTTATCGAAAAAGAATGACAACCGAGCCCTCTCCAGCTCCAACCATAGCTCTCAGTCTTGTTCTAGCATCCTCACCGTCCCCTCTCACTCCAAGCAAGGTACCTCTGTCCGACTGTAGAGTAGTACCTAGGAAGAACATAGATTTTAAGTTTTTTGAAAATGAAGGATTCTCCATTGGGTCAAAAATTAAAAATCAGGGATGGAAGTTTTACTGTCTGTTAAAGAAGAATGCTTATGTTGATCTGATCATAAAATTTTATTTGAACCTAAGTTAGACCAATGGAATAGTAAGGTCGTCTATGAAAGGAATTGACATAGCCCTTGATCCATTTCATTTAGGACAAATCCTGCACCTGCCTTGTGAGGGTTATACTGGTATGGAGCTCATAAATAAAGAAGAGGGAGTGAGAGTTATATTAGGAAGAGATTTTATTGGTAGTTTAAATAAGTTAGAAGCAAAAATACATTTAGTGAAAATGAGGCTGTTGCATCACATGGTGACCATCATTTGTCCTTAGGAGTGGCAGGCATGATTTTTTTTCTGGTAGGGACATTATGTACCATGTGATCACTGAGAACCCCTTGAACCTCTCTATTTTGATGATTGAGGCCATGAGGGAGACACTGAACAGATCCAAGGCTCACTTGCCTTATGGTATGGCCCTTACCTTAGTGTTTAGGAGGTTCGGAGTAAATTTTGAGGGGAAGGCAGTCACTAGATAATCACACACTGATACCATCAACCATCACACACTGCACTGCATGGGATTTTCAAAGACTAATGATGGTTGGTCAAAGGGTAGGAGGAGGAGGAGAGAGCAGAGGTGGAGGAACCATCTTCTCCTCCTCGTGATCATAGAGCATCTCCTGATATTTAGTTCGTGTCTGATCATGAGGCTGGTCCCTCAGAATCAGTGAGGAGGGATGCACTAGTACCACCATTAAAGAGTAGAGATACAGTTATTAGATTTTTAGATGACCATCTCAGGACAATTGCTGATTGGATGTTTCAGTCGATTGCTAATATTTTATCTCAGTGGATGGCAAATCTCTTGCCTTGGCAGATGGCTAGTTCTATTCAAGGGGAGAGTTCTCATTTTATCCCACTGTCTGATCATACTTTGATCCCTCATGTCTCTACTATCTTTCAGATGCTTTCTGCTCAGTCTGCATGGATTGAGGAGCTTGAGGGATGTGTTTTGAGACTCTGGTAGGATCTTGGATCTTCAAAGGCAAGTATTAGCTTTGGCCCATCCCCAGCCTTAAGAAGATGTCATAGAGATATCAAACCTTTCTACAGAGGTGGCCAGACTTCGTGGTGTTCTAGAGGATGATTTTGATTTTTTGAGGAGAGAGTTTAGAGGCTCCAGTGAGACTATTTCTACTCAGATTGGTGCTCTC
The DNA here is from genome assembly GCA_006176705.1 of Cocos nucifera. Taxonomy (NCBI): domain Eukaryota; kingdom Viridiplantae; phylum Streptophyta; class Magnoliopsida; order Arecales; family Arecaceae; genus Cocos; species Cocos nucifera. The sequence continues at coordinate 160,374 of QRFJ01003433.1, read as the reverse complement.
ATGTAGTCCATGTTGAGAGCTTTGGGACACTTGGACACCATCTGGATTGCACTTCTTGCCCAACCTATTTCTTCTCAAGCTCCAGGGCTATCTCATCTAGCTGCTCGAGCCCGCATCTCTACCCATGGCCGTGGCAGACATAGTCATGGTTGAGGATGTGCTCCTGACATTGACCCTGATACTCCTCATCATATTTCTAACTCTTCATCTGATTCTGATGCATCCAGCCGTGACCTCTATTAGATCTAGTTTAGTCATCCTTGTATTAGTTTATGGCCTTGTATTTCTTAGTTATTTATATGTGTTGTTGGTTAAGTCATCGTTGGTTGTATTTCTTGGATACCCATGACTTTTATATGTATTGATGACTTATGTAGCTTCATGTTCTAACACTTATATGACTTTATGTTCTGATTTGTTGTGTGTAGAATGTCTATATATATATGATGATATTATTTGGATGAAGGTTTATATGTTAGAATTAACTTTATTGAATGGATTACCATTCCTATTATAGTATGCTATAAACACTACCTTGCTTGCCCTATATGATTGTTATATGTCTTGTTTTCTTTATAAAATCTTGTTTTAATAGGAAAACATATGGAATAATGTAAGGAAGAGGCTTTTTCTCTTTTCCTTTAAAAGTCCCTTAAGATCTTAATTGATGATGTCAAAAAGGGAGAGTACAGAAACAAATTTGGGCAATAAGTAAAGCAAAATTGACAAACAAAAATTTGGGCAATAAGCAAAGCAAAACTGACAAACAAAATTGGGTGATAAACAAAAACAAAATTGGCAAAAGCAGTAAGTAATTTAACTGTCAAGCTACTCATGATGCTCCTTGCTACTTTTTTGCATGTTAGTCAAATAATTGAATATAATATTTAAGTGATGTATCATGTTCCTTCAAATACTTGAAACTCTTAATCAATGCTTCTATATGTTTTATTTTTGCTTATGCTCAAGTATTTTGTCATCATTAAAAAGGAAAAGATTATTGCTCCAAAAATTAATTTTATTGATTACAAAATATTTGAGGAGATTACTAATGATTTTGGCTGGAAAAAAAATTTATTGTATTTCAGGAGCAAAATCATAATTTTACCAAGTTTTGATTCGAAAGCCTCAAGAACAAGAACAGAAGATTTATGATCTATTGGAGGTAATTTGATATTTTTTAGATGTATAAATTAAGAGAAAATCAAGTTTGAAGAAAAGGATCGATCCCTAGATCGAATCCTATCAAAAGGGGTTAAATGACACACTTTTCTTTGGCTAGCACACCAAAAGGATCGACCCCTAGGTCATCTCCTATGCTAGAGGGTTGACTCCTAGGTCGACCTCTACTGTTCCAAAGGCTAGAAATGCAGAAAAGGAGATTTTTCAACTTTCTATCATAGAGGTCGATCCCCAAGTTGACTCCTGTGCAGGGGACGACCTAAGGGTCGACCCCTATGATGGAAAACTCCATAATGGCTATTTTTCAGTCTATTTTGACTGTATTTAACATATATTTAAAGCTCTCTAATGGCTGTATTTAATACATATTTAAAGCTCTCTAATCCTATCTAGTTTTTTCTCTAACACTTATTGAAGATATAAAGGCTCAAAAAGGAGAGAAGAAAATAAGAGATTCAAGCATTCATTTCACCCCTAAGCAAAAAGCCCTCTTCAAGTAAAGAAGCTTTCATTTCAAGCTCACCAATTCCTCAAAATCTCATTCAAGTCTTCAACAACTTTAAGAGAAATTAGAAAAGCTTCCTCTTTGTTTTGTAAAGTGTTCTTAAAGCTTTTATTTGCTTATTTAAGGAGCTTGTATTGTATTTATTAACATTAACTCTTATTCTTTGCTCCTTGAGTTATTTTTAGTTTTGGAGGGGTTCCAAAACTTAGGAAGATTGATCCTAACCTTGAAAAGAATTATATTGGATTGGCTTGTATCCAAAAAATAAGTGTTCTAGCTTAGGATAGCTAAGGTTGAAAGTTTCTAACATTGTATTCAGTTTGAATATGTTTAGTGGTTTTTAATTCCCAAGTAGGAGCTTGGGGTGTGGATGTAGGTGCAAGGTTGGCACCTAACCACTAGAAATTTTGTTTGTTTGTGATGTGCTTGCCCTCTTTCTATCTTTACATTGTTATATATTTGCTCTCTTAATATTCACTTCTTCTCTACACTTAAAACACCTATCACATATCACTTGCATATCATCACATCATCTTTATAACTCTAAATTAATTTTAAAATTTTAAAAATCTAATTTATCTCCCCTCTTGGGTTGCATAGCTAGGCAACAACCCGATCGACCTATTTACAACTTGTTTAAAAAAAAATAAAAAAACTACTTCATTCGACCACGAAAAGAAATCCTGCTCCTACCCGACTACCCCTCCACATCTCCACCCTCATAAATAATCTACTTCGCTCAACCACGAAAAAAAATACTTGCTCCTCCACTCAATCACCTCTCCACATCTCCACCCTCATGAAAAACCTACTTCGCCCAACCATGGAAAAGAAAAACTTTGCTCCTCTGCTTGACCACCTCTTTGCATCTCTGCCCTTACGGGCCTCATCTGCTCTACCCGACTACACTTCTCCACATCTCCTCTCCTCTTCCTTCTAGAGAATCCCCCGGTGGCACTCCTTGCCGTGGCCTTGCCTAAAGGAGATCCAGTGACTACGATTGTCAGAGCTCCCTATGCTCCTCTTCTATCCAGAAAATCTTCCAACGGTGCTCCTCACCGTGGCCATGGCTGAAGGATTTGATGAGTTGCCTGTGGCACTAGTGCTCTCACCCACATCATCATCATCTCACTTATCGGGCATCTCCAGTTCCCCATGCTTGATCATCTTGACCTCACATACCAGTGCTCCCACACCTCCCTCAGTCTCCTCTCAATCGCCTGCATTGTGATTGGTGTTGTCTTCGAAGTAGTGGCAGTGCAAAAGAAGAAAGGGAGGGGAAGAACCCTAACGAGGATTTGAGATTTTGAGTAGCAATTGAGAATTGGTGAAAAACAACGAGTAGTGTGGCGTGTTGTCCACTATTGGATTTGACCATGGGATCAAAGGAACAGGAAAAAAAATCATGCTTTTGTTTTGAGGAGCCCATTAGCCCATCATCTAATCTATTTAAATGGCCCAATCAATAATATACTAGCTAATTTGACCCAATCCAAAAATTATACGAGTTAAATGGGTTAAGCAGGTTAGAGATTTAAAATCTGAATCCGACCCAAATAATAAATAGGTTAGATGGGTCGACCTGTTTATGATCTAAACCTATTTAGTTCAAACCCAAACCTGTTTATGGTGGGTCGAACATAGATTGAGTTGGCAGGTCGGGTCATATTTTGCCACCCCTATTCATTGTGTGGCTGCTATACTCTGACTGTACATACACTTGATCCCTAGCCATTCAGTCCTTTATATTGTATGTTGGCTGTAGTAGGTTCACTGTAAGAGTAGGTTTCACCTAGATGGAATCTATCGATCTTAGTAGTAAAAGAGTAGTCCTATACAATTTATGAGACTGAGTTCAAAAGACTTTGACCAAGATGGTATGATTAGTGGAAAAGAGTTTCTACAAAAATTTATAGGATGAACTCGAGTCAAATAAATCTGACATATGACTAATGATGAGGTTTGACGAGTATTTCTTGACCTCCATCTAGTTGAGACTATTGCCTAGCTATGCAACCCAAGATTTGGAATTACAAAGATTATGCACTAATAAGCAAGTTGTGTACAGTGGGTGACTCAAGTGAGGTGAAGAGATAAGTAGCAAGAAAGCAAGTAAATAAGAAGGTAAAGATAGAGAGGAAGTAAGTACACTACAAACAAACAAGATTTATAATGGTTCCGTACCAACCTTACACCTACATCCACTTTTCAAGCTTCTACTTAAAAATTTAAATCTATTAACCGTATTCAAACTAAATACAATATTGAAAACTTTCGATCTTAGCTATCCCAAGCTCGAAAATTTATTTTCTGAGTATAAGCCAACCTAATATAATCCAATTAAATATTTGGATCAACCTTTCCGAGTTTTGAAACCCTTCCAAAACTTAAAATCAAGACAAAAATAAAGTATAAGAGTTAATGACAAAGAAATATAAGTTTAGCTCCTTTAATGAGCAAATAAAATTTTAAGAATACTTTACACAACTAAGAAAGAAGTTTTTCTGAATTTTCTCAAAGTTGTTGAAGACTTAAATGAGCTTTTGAGAGGTTGGTGAACTTGAAATGAATGGTTCTTTGCTTGGGGAGAGCTTTCGGCTAGGACTGAAATAAATGCTTGATTTCTCTTATGTTTTTCCTCCTTTTGAAAGCCTTTATATCTTCAATAGGTGCTGGAGAGAAATCTAGGCAGGTTTGTAGCCATTGGAGAGCTTTAAATGTATATTAAATATAGCCAAAATAGATTGAAAAACTAGCCATTGTGGAGTTTTTTCATCGCAAGGGTCAACCTTAGGGTCATCCCCTACACAGGGGTTGACCTCTGTGGCACAGAATAGAAAAACCCACGTTCTATATTTTTCGCCTGTAGAGCAATAGAGGTCGACCCTGAGGTCGACTCCTAGCATAGGGGTTGACCCTAGGGTCATCCCTTTTAGGTGTGCCAGCCAAAAATAACGTGCCATTTAGTCCCTTTTGATAGAGATCTTATTTTTCTTTTAATTTATACATCCAAAATTTATGAAACTACCTTCAATAGATCAAAAATCTTCTATTCTTGCTCTTAAGGCTTCCAAAATAGATTTTTTTAATTTCAAACTTTATAAAATTATAATTTTGCCCCTCATCATTTTTCTTAATAAACTTGAAATTGTTGAAAAATATGCAGGGTTTTATGCATAAATTTCAAAATATTTTTGAAAAATAACGCAGTGAAATATGCATATTAAACTATTTAATCTATAAATATATTTTATCTAATTACTAAATTCTACATCTAGGATCTATAAAATGTTATAATGCATTCTAAATCTGAAAATAAATGAATTTGATATTGATCAAATCAATATCCTAGATCCAGAATGATTCTAAATCTGAAATTTAGATCACATATAGGTGAGAGAAGAGATCAAATCTCTTACCTTGCATAGGTTAAGAACTCTATGGTTGATTTTTGTTGTTGCCTTTGGAGCCACATATGCGTCCAGCCTCTATTGGTGATCTACATGAGGTTGCAACAAAATCAGAGGTTTGTCAAACGAAGATTCGCTCAAAGTGCTAGCTTCTCGCGAATCCCTTCGGATGGTTAATCTAAACTTTATTCTTCGTATCTCTTGGACACTCCAAGAGATGAAGAATAAGAGGAGGAATAGGGGAGAAATTCAATCCTTGGATCTTCCTAAAATCAAAAGTAAAAATATATGAGAAAAGGCCCTAAGAGAAGATAAATCTTCTCTTTTAAGACATCAATGATTGATGTCCTGAAAATATCTTTATGCTAGGACAAGGGAAGACCTTCTCTCCTAGACTTTTTTCATTTTTTTAGATCTTTTTTCTTATATTTTTTTATAGAAAATATCATAAAAATATGAAGAAGAAGGGTTCTCAAAGAAACCCTAAGAGAAGACCTTCTTCTCCTTTTCTTTTCTCATCAGGACATGATTAGATCATGTCTAAAAAGGATCACTATGCCCCAACACTTTAGAGCATAGATCCTCATGCCCTGTTCCTCTCTCTCATCAAATTTTTATCATATAAAAATCATAAAGAATAAACAAAGGAGGATTAGAAATAAATCTCTAAGAGAAAATAATTTTTTACACCTTTCTCTCTTCAAGACATCAATAATTGATGGCTTAATGAGGTCTCTCCTTCATGAAACTTGGCGTCCAAAGTCTCCCATAGCTCCTCCTACTTTTTTTTTATTTTTTCATGATTTTTTTATATTTTACACATCCTAAACCTAATAGGAGTCATCCTCCCTTTTTTGTATGGAAGACTAGGTCAATACCTAGTCTTAAAAGGAGACCAAGGAGGAGTTTTAGGAGGCATCCAACTCTTGGATGCCTCCCCCCTTATTTTTTAGATGTGAAGATAAAAAAACCATGTGCAAAACTAAAGAAAATAAGTGCACAAAAGAAAAAGAGGTATGAAAAAAAAATTTCATAAGGAAAGGAGGTGTTTTAGAGAATTGGGACTCCTTCAAAAAAAAACCAAACTAAATCACTTATCAAATTTGATCAAATCAAATTTTAATTAATCTCTTTAGATATTTGGTGCATGGAAAACCTCTTATTAGCATCAAGAACATCACATAAAGATTTAGAAATAAAATATAGGCATTGATTTTTATTGGCATAAGGAGTGAGAGTCCCAGTCCAACTGGGACTTTTCTTGTTTGACTAGGTTAAAACTATTTTAAATCTAATTTAAATCAAATTAAATGCAACCTAATTATAGATGATCCTATTCTAACTAGGAATTTAATTAACTTAAATTTAAATTAGATTTAAATCTTATTTAAATTCTAACTCAATTAGAAATTAGTTGCACTCAAATCTTAGTCCAACTAGGAATTATTTTTTCCTTATAATTGGCTTATCCAATAAATTAATTAAACTTAATATAATTAAGTCTAAATTAATTTTAATTGAATTTAATTCAATTAGACTTGATCTCAGCAAAGATCCAATTAGCAATTCAATTGCTAATCGATCCTCCTACGATACTTGCATTAGGTCAAATATCAATCGTATTGATAGTTTGACCTAAGAATGATTCTCAATCATCGATTAACCATCTGATTAGGTTATAATCTCTAATGTGTATGACTCTATAGGTTCAAACCTAAGACAGTAGTATAGAAATTAATTTTTGTACCAATCAAAGTAACCATCTAGCAATGATTTTCGATGTCCGAATAGGTCAAATGTATGCAAAGCAACATTCTTAAAATCTTGGCCCATGGTTATCGTATAATTCATCCCTATGACCAATAATGCTTAAGATGAATTCGAGTATGCTGTCAACACTCATACAAGTCATCTCTATGCTGTCTCAAAATTTTGCAAATCTTGTGACTCCTCACGAGGATTACCCAGGCCTAGGTTTTGCTAAACTAAAATACAATGAGACATTCTCTTTCTGAAGTTAATCAGGAGTGGTCAATCCCATCTTGACTTATCCACTGACTTCACAAGTATTTGACTATACCCAAAAATCTTTCAAACCTATATTAAAAATATAGGCAGTCCGATACCAAAGTACAGTGAGTTGCTTGCAAGTCACCATGGTGATCTCAAGTCGGAGGGACACTTATATCCATTAGCCTTAGCTAGCCACTCTTGATAGTAGAGTGCTACATTAGTTATGTTCAGTATAGATATACTCCTACATATCACTTGGATGCCATACTAGTGTCTCCACACCACTTGGTTATGAGGACAACCATTGCATATGGCATACAAAGATCTATACTCGATAAGTTATCGTCTTTATTAATAACTTATCATTTGATCGTGAATAATTTAAGAATCATCTAATAAATTCTTCTTTATTGATTGATTGTAGTTCTAAGAACTTCATTATAATTTAGGAGTTCATTTAAGTAAGATAGAATTTTTATGATGAATTAGTCAAATAACTATTATTATTAGATAATTTATATACTAATTTCAATCATCTACTACTTAGATAATTGGCTTTAGAATATATTTTCCAATAACTTCTACTTGGACTAAGACCAATTAGAACAATATCAAATATTCTATCTTCCACTTGAGTTAATAGTGAAGGAAAATCCTGATTCCCTGATCAGGTTCGTTCAGATTTGATCGGATCAAGAGATATATTTCAAATTTTTTTTTCTTTAATCTGAATCAGATCTAGGATGTTTTAGATTTGATTTTATTATTTTAATAATTAAAATAAAATATAGATAAATTAAATCATATTTAATTTATCTTGATGTAGGGTAATCCTATTACCCGTTGATGATCCTGTAAGCAGCGGAAGGTTCTGGATCTAGCCACGCAAGTACCTGGCCTCTATCGGTATCCACTCGGATTGGATCTAGAGATACTCTTCTTCTCTATCACATCTCCAAAAAATCAGATCTGAATCTGATTTGGAGGATCTTCAAAATAGCTTTCGAAGATCAGCAGTTGTCCTTTGCAGCAGTACAGCCTTCTAGCTTTCTGTCGCCTTTCTCTCGCCTAGATTGCACCAACTGAGATCCCAAACTTCTTTGGGCATGGAGAGGAGAGGGAGAAGATGAACTTGGCATGGAGGAGGAAGAGAGAGGTAGCCTTGGGTGTAGGGAATTATTCATCTCATTGAGTTGGGCACAGGGTCTTATTTATAGACTATGCGTGATCCAACTCCTCTTCTTCCCAACCAATCACAACCCTTTATGAAATCAGATCTAAATCTGATTGGTGGGAATAGAGTCCCTTGGATTCATCCTTAGATGGTGCCTAAGATCAGTCAAAGTTGGTTCTTAGAGAAGTCTAATTGGAATCCAAAAAGGAGATGGAGTCCCTATCCATCAGGGACTCCTGGGTGCCTCAAACTTGGGTGCACGCCACCCTTGGTGTGCGCCCTCCTCCTTGCCAGCTTCTGGTAGGAGGACAAGCCCCCACCAGCTCTCCAATAGGTGCGTGACATGTGGACAAAAGTCAAAGTATCAATGGTCAACATTTGACCAGTCAAAGGTCAGACTTTTGACCAAAGTCAAAGGAACGAAGAAATGGCAGGTGACCAAAAATGGCAGGTAATGTCTTACAAAATAAGACAACCTTTTCTGACCTTGGACAAGGCTCCAGTCAGACCATAGTGAAGGCCTCTGATTGAGCACAAACTTCCTTTGGCTCAGTCAGGACAACTTATTTATGATAGTAAAAGAAGAACGTTAGGTTCAATCGAGTGCTAGCACGATTTTCTTGAACCTAATTGAATCTCATTCAGATCAATTGAACTAGATCAGTTCAATTGATGATCACCAGATTCAAACCCTTGTTTGTGTGACCCAGTTAGGTTCAGTTCTGTATGGTAATGGGATATGTCATGATCTCTATCATCGACATCATCGAAACTCCTTTCGATGGATCAGAACTCTTCTGATTCGAACAGCTAGAATGATCGATCATCTAAATCATTCTAATTGCTCCCAAAATCCACCAGTGACACCTAGCAGTATATGGTGGCAACCCATCAGAGCTGAATGCGAACCTCTTGGTGCAGCTACCTGTGTGATTAAGTTCTTCTATCTTGAGCCCCGATCAGATTAGGGTTAAGGTGAACTCGTCAAACCCTAGTTTCTGTCATATGATGTAATCATTCGATTCAAGTCCGATGTGAAAATCTAAATAGAAACTCTTTCTATTATTTCACTCTGCCATGGCCATGGGCTTCTGGACTTGATTCTCATGATCATCATAGGGCTGCTCCTCTACCACCGAGGTAGATAGATTCCATCTTGATGCAATCCAGTTCCTACAATGAACATGCTATAGCCAACATACACCTCAGGGTTCCGATATGGCTAGGAGACCGAGTTAATGGTGTAGTCAAACTATAACACCCTCAAGGTGAACTGCCGATGCACCTCAGGTCAAAGAACCAGACACACTACTGCAGCATCGAGTCAGTCATTGACGAGAAGGTAGACTTCCTAATGACTACTCGAGGTGGTCACGCTCAGTGCCCTCGTTCTCTAACGAGTACCTATACTCTCGCTCCGGTGTCTCCACACCGTAGACTCAAGACTCATCTACTAAAGAGAAGCGATTGTACACCAACCTTCCGGATCAATCACCATCCTCGTGATGATCCTATGGTCGGGAGCATTTTATGAGTTAATAATGATTATTCATGTCTTAAATTTTCAACTCTTGAAAATATGAATTATCATTACCATTAACTCAAAGGATGTATCACAGACACTAAATACACATATGTGATAGAAAATAACCCATTTTATTGATTATAGTCAAAATTATAATTTTGCCCCTAGAAGTGTATTACAAGTGTCAGCCAATTCTGGCTTCTAGGGCACATATATCTAACAATCTCCCACTTGTCCTAAAGCCAATTGGCTACAAGTCTAAGTCCCATCTTCTCAAGGTGGGCTTCGATCTTCTGCTGGCCCAACGGCTTTGTAAGTGGGTCTGCCACATTATCTGTGGAGTTGACTCTCTTGACCTCGACGTAACCCTTCTCGAGGTAATCGCGGATGAGGTGGTATCGCCGCTCAATGTGCTTGGATTTCTGGTGAGACCTCGGCTCCTTAGCAAGGGCTATGGCGCCATTGTTGTCGCAGTATAGAGGAATGGCATCTGATGGCATTACTCCAATTTCTGCAGCAAACTTCTTGTACCAGAATGCTTCCTTCGCAGCCTCTGATGCAGCGATATATTCTGCTTCCATGGTGGAATCTGCTATCATAGTTTGCTTGGAACTCTTCCAGCTGACAGCACCACCATTGCACACAAACAGACTCCCAGATGTCGACTTTCGATCATCTATATCGGACATGAAATCCGAGTCTGTGTATCCCTGGACTTGGAGTTCTCCATTACCAAAGACCAACATCATATCCTTAGTTCTTCTCAAGTACTTAAGGATACATTTCACAGAAGTCCAGTGTTCTTCACCTGGATTTGACTGATATCTGCTTGTGACACTCACAGCATGGGCTATATCAGGTCGTGTACATAGCATGGCATACATGAGGCTCCCTATTGCAGAAGCATAAGGGATCTTGCTCATGCGTTCTATTTCCTCAGGTGTGCTAGGGCACATCTTCTTGGAAAGATGAATACCATGTCTGAAGGGTATTAATCCCCTCTTAGAGTTTTCCATACTAAACCTCTTTAGTACTTTCCTCTATGTACATCTTCTGTGAAAGTCCTAGCATCCTATTCGGTCTATCCCTATAGACCTTAATTCCTAGAATAAAGGATGCTTCACCTAGGTCTTTCATGGAGAATTCCTTGGACAACCATATTTTGACTGATCGTCAACATGGGAATATCATTCCCAATAAGGAGGATGTCATCCACGTACAATACGAGGAAGACAACAGCGCTCCCACTGACCTTTTTGAAGAACACATGGTTCCTCTTCATTTTTGATGAAACCAAACATTTTTGATCACATCATTGAAATGAGTGTTCCAGCTCCGAGATGCTTGCTTAAGTCCATATATGGACCTTTGCAGCTTGCAAACCTTGTGATCAGTATCACTGGATGTGAAACCTAGCGGCTGTTCCATATAGATATCTTCCTCAAGATATCCATTTAAGAATGCCGTTTTCACGTCCATTTGCCATATTTCATAATCGAAATAGGCTGCAACGGCAAGCAATGTGCGGATGGATTTTAGCATAGCCACTGGGAAAAGGTATCCTGATAGTCAATGCCTTCGCGTTGACTATAACCTTTTGCCACTAGTCTAGCCTTGAATGTCTCCACATTCCCATCTGCACCAATCTTTCTCTTGAAGATCCATTTACACCCAATAGGTACTATACCTTCTGGTGGATCTACCAAGGTCCAGACTTGGTTTGAGTGCATCGAGTCAATTTCTGACTGCATTGCCTCTAGCCATTTCTCGGAGTCGATATCTGATATCGCCTCGTTGTAGGTTTTGGGATCATCACCATGAGCACCATTACCTATGAGGAACATTTTCTCTACTTCCTCTGAAATAATACCTAAGTATCTTTCAGGGGGACGGGAAAACTCTTTCCGATCTACGAGGTGGAGGAGGTAGTGTTCTTATTGGCTCAACCTGATTTGGTTCCAATTGGTCCTTAGCTCGTTGTACTTGTGAGACTTTCTCATCAAGCTTATTCTGCTTTCCAATGCCGCTATCTTGAATAAACTATTTTTCAAGAAAGATGGCATGTCGACTCACAATCACATTGTGGTCTTCTGGAATGTAGAAATAGTATCCTAATGACTCTTTAGGATATCCTATGAATCGAGCTCTGAAAGACCTAAACTCTAACTTGTCCGCTTGTTGTCTTTTGACATGAGCCGGACAACCCCAAATTCTGAGATGACTCAGACTTGGTTTCTTACCGTGCCATATCTCATACGGTGTGGTAGGAACGGTTTTAGAGGGAACCCTATTCAGTAGATAAATTGAAGTTAACAATGAGTGTCCCCAAAGAAAATCAGGGAGGTCTGTGAAGCTCATCATGGATCGAACCATATCCAATAGAGTCCGATTTCTCCATTCTGAAACCCCGTTGAGTTGAGGTGTTCCTGGTGGAGTCCATTGAGAGACTATGCCATTTTTCCTTGAGATAGTCTAGGAATTCTTGGCTAAGGTATTCACCTCCTCGATCTGATCGAAGAACCTTAATGGGTTTTTCAGTTTGTTTTTCTACTTCATGTCTGAATTCTTTGAACTTTTCAAAAGCTTCAGACTTGTGTCTCATAAGATACACATACCCATACCTAGACAGATCATCGGTAAAGGTAATGAAGTAGACAAAATTGCCTCTAGCCGGCACATCAAATGGGCCGCACACATCAGTATGTACTAGGGCAAGGAGATCTGTGGCCCTTTCCCCATGTCCTACAAAAGGGAGTTTAGTCATTTTGCCTTGAAGACAAGATTCACAAGTTGGATATGACTCGGAAAGTCAATGGACTCAATAGCCCATTTTTCTCCAATTTGTTGATCCTATCTTCTGCTATATGACCTAATCTCAGGTGCCATAGATACCTCTCATTTGGACTATCCCTAGGTCGTTTGGCATTCACGTTTTGCTCGATAGTTAGAACAGGTACATCAATATGTAGCTGATAAAGACCATTAATAAGGAAACCATTTGCAATTTTATTTCTTTCATAAAGAATGTTACAATGGTCCTTAAAGAAGGTAATCACATAGCCTTCTTAGTGCTAAGCATGAAACAGAAATCAAATTCCTGCTAGCTGCAGGCACATAATAACAGTCTTTCAAAACTAAGTCTAAACCAGATGGTAATCGAAGAGGGTATGTTCCCACCGGCCACTGCAGCAACTCTTGCTCCATTACCGATGCGTAGGATCATGTCTCCATCCCTCAGCCTCCTGCTATCCTCAAGACCCTGCATGGAAGTGCACAGATGAGCACTAGAACCAGAGTCAAGCACCCAACTGGATGCAGAAGAAACCGTAAGGTTAGACTCAATAACGAGCATACCTCCAGAAGGACCTTCCTTCTTGTTCTTCAGGGTGGCCAGGTAAGTAGGGCAGTTCCGCTTCCAATGGCCGTCGCTGTTGCAATGGAAACACTTTTCCTTTGACAGTCGGCCTTCTTCTTCGGCTCTGCCTTCTTCTTCTTTCCTCCTTCCACCTTCTGCTTTTTCGCAGACTTCTTTTTCTTTCCAGAAGACTTTCTTTTGGAAGAAGTCCGTTCCATAGCAAGAACTGAGCCTTTAGAACCTTTCATAGAAAGCTCAGCGGTGACCAGCATGTTCATTAATTCGGCCAAGAAATTTTGAAGTTTATGCATGTGGTAATTCATGATGAATTGCCCATATGCATCAGTCAAGGATTGCAGAATAATATCATTCTGCAGATCCAAGTCTAACTTCACACCGAGCTTCTCAAGCTCTTCCAAGTCCTTGATCATCATCAGACAGTGATCTTGGACTGACTGCCCATCATGCATCTTAGCCTTAAAAAGTCATTTCGTGACTTGATACTTGGCTGCGCGACTCTGTTCACCAAACATCTCCTTGCAGGTGAGCCAACATTTGGCGAGCAGTCCCGATATCTTCATGTTGGCGCTGGAGCTCATCAGACATCGAGCCCAACATGTAATATCTGGCCTTATTATCTTCGTCTATCCATTTTTTCAGAGATGCTCTCTGTTCAGTGGATGGACGGGCTGGTAAGGTGGGAGGGTCCTGGTCCAATACATGGGTTAACTTCTCAAAATCAAAATAATTTTGTAGTTCCTGAGCCAATCTTTATAATTGGATTCCAGGTCAGTCTATGTGTGTCCAGGATACGTGCTAATGGGTTGGACGCAGACATTTTCCTATAGAGAGTCAAAGATTCTAGTTAGATACTGTATAATTATGACTTGACCAATTTATTTAAAAATTTTATTTTTAAATAAATTAGCTCTCCACTATTTTCTCGGATCCCTACACTCCCTCTGTAGAGATGCAAAAATCTCCACGATTAATGATTTCTAGTGGGTGGTGCGGTCTCACCAACTGACTCATCACCTCACCTAACAGTTATTGGTGATGGGTTAGCCAATGAGTGAACAACTCTTGTTCAATGATTCTCTAATCATGGTGCACCCAAACTTGGTCTCTAATTCATGAATCTCACCGTATCCGAAATATTGATCCACTCCTTAGTTAAGTCAGACCCACCATTTGCATAGACTGGATTCTTAATTGAGTCTCTCACCGTATCCAGAATATTGAGCCCAACTCATCCTCCAGCCCATAGCATCCAATGCCTAATAGACATGGTTGCATCTTTTCCGGTGCAACTGAGCCACTGTATCCAGTCGAGAACAATCAACCCCGGGAAGGGCCCGCACATCTACAATGGTGGAAGACCTCAGACTTAATCTTTTCTTAGGAAGAGAATTGATTCAGGTCTCATTAAACTAGACTTATCATAGTCATAACAATTATGACTAACCTAGTGGCATGGGTTAGCTCGGATTATTGACCACCTCAAATCAGAACTGTGTCAACAGATATGGCCAGGTAAGTGAGACCGGTGGAAGGAATATGCCATTAACTCGTACAAGAACGCATTCAGGTCGAGTAGCTTCCAATTAAAAATCAGTCGGTCGTATGTGCCAAACTTACCTTAGACACCAAATTGTTGAGCCAGAACCAATTGGGTTAGCCTACAATCCAGACTCTAACCTCTGAGCCTAATTAGGTCTTGCTTGATCGTGACTCGATCTTGACCCAGACTTAATCCTATTAGGCTGGTCAATTTAAGCATTGTTGATCCCATCTAACCAACTCTTGATTCGGTTTGATCAACCGCTTAGACCTAATTGAGCTACCCAAGCCCGAAACCCAGTATTATGAATATGTCTTAGATCTAAAATTCTTAATTTTAGACCTAATTAATATTCCATAATCTTAATTTTTAATTAAGTAGGATTCATAAACAAAATATGCACAATAAATCCTTAGGGTTTCAGGATCTAGGATTTTGCAGAGAAGTAAGTTTTGGATTTCTGATTAAGAACGAACGCATAGCATCCCTACACGTCATAAGAACACCCCATCGGATGGAAGGAGAGGGCCTTTAAATCCTTCTTCGTTCTTATGACCGGACGGCTAAGAGGAACGCCTTAATTAGGAACATGTAATACTACAAAATAGTTTTAGATCTATATCATATATCTCATATACAAATTAGATCTAATCATGGCATATTTTGCATACATCTCATGTATCAAATCATGCATATTTTCAAATCTATATTATTTCATAATAATCTAAAAAATTAGATTTAAATTGGTCTTATCAAAATAAACTCTAATCTAGATAACTATGTAGAACTATTCTACAATTAGTCTCGACATGCATTAATCATATCTCATATGTTGTTAAAATTAAATAATTTTTATTTGATATTTTTTAGATGTTATTATAATAATTATAATATCAAAAAATATTAAATAAATAGATCCAAAATATGATTTAATCAAATTAAATTGTAAACATGCAAGACTATTTTATAGAACTATTCTTTTAGGAACTAGTCATGCATATTTTCTAATCTTAGATCCAAATCATTTAATTTTAATTTTTCTAATTTTAAATTTAATCACATCTCATGTGACATCTAAAATTATTTATTTTTTAATTAAAATAAATTTAAAATTAGATCTAAATACTTTAGAACCTTGGCTCTGATACTAGTTGATGGAAAATCCTGATTTCTCTGACCAGGTTCGTTCAGATTTGATTGGATCAAGAGATATATTTCAAAAATTTTTTTCTTTGATTCGAATCAAATCTAAAATATTTTAGATCTAATTTTATTATTTTAATAATTAAAATAAAATATAGATAAATTAAATCATATTTAATTTATTTGATGTAGGGTAATCCTATTACCC
>QRFJ01003433.1:43864-143484 GCA_006176705.1 Cocos nucifera | reverse complement strand
ATCTAATTAGATTACAACCTCTAATGTATGTGATCCTATAGGTTCAAATCTAAGTTGGTAGCATAGTAACCAATTTTTATACCAATCGAAGTAACCATCTATCAATGGTTTCTAACATCCGGATAGGTCGAATGTATGCAAAGCAACATTCTTAGAATCCTAGTTCATGGTTATCGTATAATTCATCCCTATGACTAATAATGCTCAAGATGACTTTGAGAATGCTGTCAACACTCATACAAGTCATCTTTATTATGTCTCAAAATTTTGCAAATTTTGTGACTCCTTACGAGGATTGTCCAAGCTTACATTTTGCTAAATTGAAACACAATGAGACATTCTCTTTCTGAAGTTAATCAGGAGTGGTAAATCCTATCTTGACTCACACACCAACTTCACAAATACTTGACTATACCCAAAAATTTTTCAAACCTATATTAGAAATACAAACAGTTTGGTACCAAAGTACAGTGAGTTGCTTGCAAGTTACCATGATGATCTTAGATTGGAGGGACACTTATATCCATTAGCCTTAGCTAGCCACTCTTGACAATAGAGTGCTACATTGGTCACGTTCAGTGCAGATGTACTCCTACATCTCATCTGGATGCCATACCAGTATCTTCACACCACTTGGTTATGAGGGCAACCATCGCATATGGCATACAACGATCTATAGTCGATAAGTTATCGTCCTTATTAATAACTTATCATTTGATCGTGAACAATTTAAGAACCATTTGATAAATCTTTTTTTATCGATTGATTGTGGTTCTAAGAACTTTATCATAATTTAGGAGTTCATTTAAGAAAGATAGAACTTCTATGATGAATCAGCCAAATAACTATTATTATTAGATAATTCATATACTAATTCCAATTATCTACTATTTAGATAATTAGCTTTAGGACACATTTTTTAACAGAAATTTCTTATTGAACATGAAATACACAATTAATCTTTTTTCAAGAGAAATTCATTAGTATCCCCTTAAATATTTTGTAATCATCAAAATTAATTCTTGGAGCATCTATCTCTTCCTTTTTGATGATGACAAAATATTTGAGCATAAGCAAAAATATAACATATATGAAGCATTGATTAAAAATTTTAAATTTATGAAGATATAATATTGTATCATTATAGGAAATCATTTGAATAATATTGTATCACGAGCATCAAGAGTAGTTTGACAATTACTTATAAATAAGCATTTGAATAATTGCAATAAGATTAGTCTAAAAATTGCTTATTTGTAAATTGTTGAAAATTACTTATTGTCTTTGTCAATTTTGCTTACTGTCCAATTCTATTTCTCTACTCCCCTTTTTTGACATCATCAATTATGATCTTAAGGAGTTTTAAGAATGGAAAAAGGCTCCCCCTCACTGTATTTCTTATGTTTTGTTGCTGAAATAAAAGTTTATGAAGAGAAGGCATACCACAATCATATAAGACATTTCAATTTGCTTGCATACAAGACATTTCTCATAGCACACTATAATAGAAATCATAAGACTTCAATTTATACAATTCATAAGAATCGATCCAAACAACATTCATAAGAACTAAGATCATATACATATATTTCAAACATAATAGAAGTCATAAGATTTGAAACTATAAAAAGTGAGAACATAATGTCAAAGTACGTAAAGAGTCATAGATTATAAGCCATGAGTACATACAAAAGTCATAGATAACCAAAAAATACAACCATCCATGAGACAATCAACCAAAAAATACAAAGGCCATAAGCTAGATCCTAAAATCATAAGTCTGACAAAGCTAACTCTAAAGATGGAATTTGCCAGAACCATTAAAGTTAGAATCAGAATCGGAGATATCATATGGAATATCGGGAGCAAGGCCACGAGGATGACTACGACCACGTCTGCCTCAATCTTGAGAAGAGGAACTGGCACGAACAAAAGTAGCATGAATAGGAGGATGAGAAGATCTGGCAGCAAAAGAGGATGAGATCTGGGATAAGAGAATAAGTCTGATGGAGTCAAGCTGTCCCACTGCTCTCGATAGAGACTGCATGAGAGAACCAATCATCATAGAGACAACATCACTAAATCCTCTGATCTCATCCTTCAAAGACTCAATCCCGGCCTCCAATGCACGATGAAGACTATCACCCTCAGCAAATAAAGTAAAATTCGGAGGAACAAACTCGCTCGACTGAGGAATCCCTAACACCATCACCTGCCTCTGAAGATCTAGAACTCTCCCAGTCAACCTCAGAATAGAACCCTTAAGCTCCTTAAATTAAGCAGACATGGCTGTGAACATTTGAAATACTGTAGAGATATTAGGAGCCATCGACTAATTAGATAAGGAGTCAAACTGAGATCTCTCCCCCTGAGCAAATCTCGAGGTGCTCCTACTGGCAAATTGCTGAGACAGGAGGGTGGCAACTTGCTGTGAAATCATCTAGAGCTGATCATCTAAAAGTCCAACAAAAGAGTGATCTAATCCACTCCCAAACTGAGGTATAGAAGAATCTCTCCTCACAGACTTAGAAGGACCTATCTCGTGATTTGATACAAATTGAATGTTTGGTGAAGCACTCCACTCATGAGGTGGTGAAGATGGTCGTTCCTCTTCTAGTTTATCCTCCTCATCCTCTGCTCCCTTCGATCAACCACCATCACTTTTAGAGAAACCCATCCTATGCAGAGTGTGGCGGTTGATGGTATCAGTGTGTGATAGTCTAACAATGGCCTTCCCCTCAAAACTGACTCCGAACCTCCTAAATACCAAGGTGAGGGCCATACCATAAGGCAAGTGTGCCTTAGATCTATTCAAGATCTCCCTCATGGCCTCAATCAAAAGAATAGGAAGGTTCATGGGGGTCTCAGAGATCATATGGTACATGATACAGATATCTCTACCAGATGAAAGATCATGTCTCCCACTCCTAGGAATAAGTAACTTGGTAACCATGTGGTGTAAAAGCCTCATCTCCATAGAAAGAATTTTTGCTTCTAATTTATTTAAATTTCTTGCAAATCTCCTTCCTAAGATAATTCTCAGTCTCTCTTCTTTGTTTGCCAATTCCATTCCAGTATATCCCTTACATGGTAAGTGCAAAATCTCTCCCAAATGGATTGGGTTAAGCACAATATCAATACCCTTCACAAGAGATCTTACTGTTCCATTGGAATAACTAAAATTTAGATAAAATTTTCTTACTAGATCAATATATGTCCCTTCTTTTAGCTGACAATAAAATTTTCATCCTTGACTTTTAATTTTTGAATCAATAGTGAAGCCTTCTCTCTCAAAAAATCTAAAATCTATATTTTGTTGTAATTTATGGTACCGCTCTAATACCAAATATTGGTGCATCATCCTGGCATCACCTAGCACCGATACCATGTTGCAGAAATTCATGATCTTTAGTGGACCTGGAGTGATCTTTGACATTCTCTAAGGGTAGCATACCATCAATCCACCACCTGAATTTATGATGGGGCGCCTCCTTCCTTAGGCTTGAGAGTGGTGCCCCCTCTCTCTAGGGCTTCTTCAAGACCTAGGGTGCTAATACTAAAGAGAAGAGAGAAGAGAGATTAAGAGAGAAAAGTTCTATATTCATTGCACCAATAAAAATCCTAATAGAATCTATATATCTATACATAGCTATTAGACCCGACCAAAAACTTTCTTGGCTAACCCAATACATGAAAGCACTCATCGAGCCCATGTACACCCATGTCTCTAATGCTCTCATCTTCTAGATCTAAATCCGACCCATGCATGAGTTAGCCCCCTTAAGACCTCTCAAACCATGCCCTGAGACCCATAGGATCAACCTAATTTCTAGTCCTAAATAGATATTTCATGTATCTTTGCTCGACTACTGAGTCGGCTTAGTCTCAGCACTGAGTTGGCTAATCTGAGACTGGGTTGACTCAGTTTTAGACTGAGCCAACCCAATTGCATACCATGCCTGTAGTTCCAAATGCATACCTTTCTATTTGGCCTATCTTCTGAGACTTAGCAGATCCAATTTCAGACTAAGCCGGCTAACTTGTAGAAATGATCTTCTCTATAGTCTTGATGCTTTGGCTTTGGTTCCTTGCTCCACCTTGTGTCCCAGATCTTTCAAGCACTAATCAAGCCCCTTAAGATCTTCAACACCTAGATCTCAAACCTATGGAGGGCTATACACCACCTCCATTCTAGGATAACTCCTATCCTAGCCCTACAACTACACCTATCCTAGTCTCTTGGAGTCAACATCGTGACTCCTTTCATAGCCACCCAAGGCTTTGGAGCACCATCAATCCTTACAATCTCCATCTTGGTGCTCCAACCCTTTGTAAACCCCTTGGCAATGCCCTCCTGCATGATCTTGCTATCACTGCACACCCTGACAGCCTCTTATACAAACATCACCTTCACCAATCCACTTCAACTATTGTGCACCCTTTGAGGCCTTTGGGATGACCACCTCAACTGCTAAAGATCTTGGCTTGCTTCTTCGCACTATCCTGAAATTGTAGGATCCCTTTTGCTTAGCAGTTACATCATTTTTTTTGAACTTTCCTGAAGAACCTATAGAATCCCTATACTAGCACATGCTATACCACCTGACACGATCTTCTTAGAGCTACATCTATCCATCTGCACATGCCGTTCCACCTAGAACTATGCATCACTAATGCTAGTACTAGGATATCAATCTTCCTACACTCTTCTACTCTGAACTCATGTCACATCTCCACCAGTGAAGCCACCTCTGCTCGATGCTCCATCAAAAATTGAAGTCCTCTTGATGCCACAGAAGCTGACTCTGTACCCCAATCATCTGAGACCAACCACTCAACACTACACTATTGAGCCTACCACTACACCGCGATTATCATTGCTGCCCCTTCAAATTCTCCGCACTCCATGACCCTCTTCGAAGCCATCTCAGATACCTCTGCAATCCGTGGGCACCTTCGAAACCTAAGAGTTCATCCAACTCTTTTAAAATCAATGACTGAACCCTAAAAAATTTCATCATAGCCTTCTCCGCTTTTGCTCTTGGACCAGCCATCTCTTTATTTACGCCCGAAGGAACTACAGCTCAAATCCTATCCTAGGCTCAGACTCATCTATCTCATCTCGAGGCTCCTAAGACTCCCTAGCTCTTTCTGAAACCTACTCTCGATCTTTTTGAGATGCCTTCTGATACTCTTTACTGAGATACCTCCCTCGACTATTGTAACGTCGAGCCTCTCTCAGCCCCGTGCCTTTAGAGAAGCACTACTATAGCACTCCAGTGCTCTCTGCCTCATCTTGACATCACCTTCTCATAGGTATTTGGGTCCTTTCTTGTTGCACAAAATCCATCCTCCACCTGAATTGCGACTCTCTCTGGTGCTCTTGTAGAAGAAACCTGATCCAAGATCAATCATCTAGCCCTAACCTGCTGGACCTCTATGGATCATCTATCTCCATCACCCCCAAAGCTTCACAAATCCATGCTCTAGTCAAACCACTAAATACATTCCCAACTACTTCCCCACCTCCTACCACCAAAGGACATATAGCCATTTTTTCAGTCTTTCTTCGATCATTACTCCTTAGAAAATCTCTTCTCATCCATTAAATTGCCCCACACTACTCATCTTCCTAGAGAACCCTTATGCTCTCTACTAAGATACCTCTTTCGACTGCTGCACCATCGAGCCTCTCTCAGTCTTGCATCTTCAAGAAACCACTATTGCAGCACTTCAGTGCTCCTACCTATCACCCATAATACACCCCGACCTTTCCACCAAGATCGATCAGTAAATCATGCACCCAAATCTTCCATTTCAGAAAAAATTCTTTCTCGTTAATCCTCTCAATCTCTACCTTCAACCTGCTACTCCTAATTGGACAAACCATAGCAATAATAAAGGTACCATGAAATACTTGTGCAGATTTCTAATTTCATCCTATATGATTTCTCCTTCTCTTTCCTACGCCATCAGACTTTGATACCAATTATTGTGATCTATGGTACTGCTCTGATACCAAATATTGGTGCATCATCCTAGCATCACCTAGCACCGATAACATATTATGGAAAATCCTGATCTTTAGCATGGACCTAGAGTGATCTTTAACATTCTCTAAGGATAGCATACCACCAATCCACCATCTAGATCTATGATGGGGCACCTCCCTCCTTAGGCTTGAGAGAGGCACCCCCTATGATGGGGCAGCAATACTAGAGAGAATAGAGAAGAGCGATTGAGAAAAAAAAAGATCTATATTCACTATACCAATAAAAATTTTAATACAACCTATGTATTTATACATAGCCATTAGGCCCGATCAAAAACTCTTCTGGCTAACCTAATACATGAAAATACTCACCGAGCTCATGTATATCCATGTCTCCCATGTTCTCATCTCTTAGATCTAAACACAACTCATACATGAGTTAGCCCCCTTAAGACTACTCAAACGAGGCCTTAAGACCCCTAGGATCAACCCAACCATTAGCCCAAAATAGATCTTTTGCATATCTCTACCTGACCACTGAGTGAAGGAACCAGATCTAGGATTTTATAGATAGATCTTGAAAATATTTTCAAGATCTTACAGTGAAAGATTTAAATAAATTAAATATTTATTTAAATAAATATGTAAATACCTAGATCTTAGATCTATTACATAATCAAGGTACGATATTAAATCAAAAATTAAAATCAAATAACAAAGTAAAAGGTTGATCAAATCTACCTAGATCTACACTACATCAAATGCATGTATGATGTTAATTGATTAGATCTATTATCTGAGCAAGTTAGATATTCTAACTTACTGATACAGGCTTGAGGATGAAGTCACGAGCCACACATGCATCCGACGTCTAGGAGTCATCTACACGAGCCTATGATCTCTGATCTGAAGTCTAATATAGAAAATCAGCACAGCATGCTAGTACTGTGTTGATCCTTCTTCGATGGTCGATCTGATGCTCTCTTCTTCAAAATTTGGACTCTCCAAAATATGAAAAAGAATATGAGAGTTTACTGAACTGAGATTCTCTCAGAAAAAAATCAAAAAAAATAGGAGAGATTGAAAATAAACAGTCCTAGAAGAAGACCCTCTTCTTCTTCTCTTTTCTCTCACCTAGACATCTAGTTTGGTGCCTATGAAACCAACATGCCCAAGGACCCTCTTCCTCTGATTTTTGCACACCCCAAACCTCTCTTAAAAATCTATATTTCACAAAAAATTTAGAATAAAATTCATCCAATAAATAGATAAAAAAAGAGTCCAAGTTAGATCAAAATCTTAGACTAGGAATATCCAAACATGAGAAGTTGTTGGGGTGCCCAACTCTTGGGCACCTCCTCCATAGTTATTGGCATGGACCAGCAAGTGAGGGTGCACAAAAAAGAAGATTATTTTCATGGAATAAGAGAAGAATTAATTACAAGAGGGGGTGGCACTCAAGAGAAGGTGTTTTGGTCAATAAGGATTCTATCTCATAGAATCCTAAGCAAAACTAACTCCTCTTTTAACTTGGTCTACCAACAAATTGCCTTATGAGAAAAGGAGGAGAGAAAGAGGGTGTGAGAAGCCATGGGAGTAGAGAATTTTCATATAAAAATAAAACAAAAAGGGCATGGGGTGTGAGGATTAAGTGGCGCAAGTGGTAGGGAGTCCTAGTCACACTAGGACTCTAGTTTTGACTTGGTCAAACAAGATCTTTTAACCAAATAAAATCAAGATTAAACCAATCAAATTAAATAAGATCCTAACCCATCTAAGGACTTAATTAAATTAGATTAAATTTAATTTAATTATGATTTATTTTTTAATCAAATTAGAAAATTGGATTAATCCGAGTCCTAGTTAGACTAGGACTAGTTCTTTCTTGAACTTGGCTTATCCAATAAACTAATTGGACTTGATCCAATTAAGTCCAAACCAAATCTATTTAAATTATATTTAATTAAACTTAATCTCAACCTATTGGCTTAATCAAATTAAGTTAATTATTAATTCAATTGCTAATCGATCCTTCTGTAATAATTGCACTTTGTTAAACACCAATCATATTGATTATTTAACCCTAGAATGATTCTTAATCGTTGATCAATCATCCGATCAGATCATAAGCTCTAATGTGTGTGACCTCATAGGTTCGAACATAAGTCAGTAGCATAGAAATAAATTTTTGTATCAATCAAAGTGACCATCTAGCAATGATACCCGTCGATCGGATAGGTCGAAGGTGTAGAACACCATCCTTAGAACCCATGCGGATATAGTTTTTATATAATTCATCCCCTTGACCACAATGCTCGTAGGACACCTCAAAGTTTAACTCTCAACTCTGATCAGGTTATCCACATTGTATTTCCAAATATCAAATCCATCTGATAGATTATCCTGACCAAGATTTTGCTATATTGAAATACAGTGATACATTCTTCTCCAACTCTTAGAGTAGTCAATTCTATCTTGATCACACTCTAACTTTGCAAGTACTTGACTGTGCCTAGAACCCTTCTATTGCTGAATTAAAAATTCAGTTAGTCCAATACCAAAGCATAGTGAGTTGCTTGCAAGTTACTGAGGTGATCTTAGGTCTAAGGATACTTATATCTAAATCCCATTAGAGACATTCTTGACAGCAGAATGCTCTGAAGTTGATCACGTTCAATGATGATGTACCCATACATCTCACTTGTATGCCATACTAGTGTCTCCATACTTCTTGGTTAAGAGGACAACCAACCTATATAAAATATAGCAACCTATGCTTGATAGATGTTGTTGTCCTAATTAACAGCCTATCGTTTGATCATAAATAAACTTAAGGACTAATCGATAAATCATCTTTTTATCGAAACTAAATAATCCTAAGAACTTCATCACAATAATAGAGTTCATTAGAAGATATAAACTTATGATGAAAATGATGCCAAAATATTTTTATTAATTAATAAATTAATTATAATTATAAAATAGCTCAACCATCAACAGACTGATGATTGGCTTTGGGATACAATTCTCAACAACTCCCACTTATTCTAAAGCCACTCGGCATAGTATCTAATACCCATCTTTGACTTATGGTTGTCGAACTCCTTGATTGCTAGGACTTTAGTGAAGGGGTTGGCTAGGTTCTCCTTTTCGTCGATCTTCTGAAGATCGACGTCATCTTGATCTACGATTTCATGGACCAAATAAAAGTGGCATAGAATGTGCTTTATCCGCTGGTGTGCCTTCGATTTCTTTGCTTGAGCTATGGTGCTAGTGTTGTCATAATAGAGCAGGACTGGACTATCAATGGATAGTGCTGCTCCAAGCTCGATGATGAACTTCCTCAACCACAGCTTTCTTTGCTGTATCTGATGCTGCCATATACTCTACTTCGCAAATAGAGTCAGCCACCATATGTTGCTTGAAACTTTTCCAGTGGATGGCTCTACTATTTAGAGTAAAGATATATCCCGACATACTTTTACTGTCATCATGATCAGATTGAAAGCTGGAGTCTATAAATCCCATAAGCTTCAGATTTGACTCATCATAAACCAACCATTGGTCCTTAGTATTTTTTAAATACTTAAGAATGATTTTAACCATCTTCTAGTTATTTTCTTTAGGATCAGACTGATATCTACTCACCACTCCTAGTGAGTATACCATGTCTAGTCTCGTACATGTCATTGCATACATAATAGACCCCACTATCGAAGTATATGAAATTCTACTTATATGCTCTCTCTCTTCAGGAGTTGTTGGACAATCCTTCTTAGAGAAAAAAATTTCTTGGCCTATCGGGAGATAGTCCTTTTTGAAATTCTCCATCCTGAACCTCTTCAGTATAATTTATATGTACGTGGACTAAGATATACAAAGCATTCTTCTAGATCTATCCCTATAGATCTTCATCTTTAGGATGTAGGATGCTTCACCCAAGTCCTTCATGGAGAACTGTGATGACAACTAGATTTTTATTCCTTGTAGTGCGGGGATATCATTTTCAATTAAGAGAATGTCATCCACATATAAAATAAGGAATACCACTGCTGGACCATTTACCCATTTGTAAATGCAGGGTTCTTCTCTATTCTTAACGAAGCCATAAGTTTTGATCACTTTATCAAAATGCATGTTCCAACTCCAAGATGTCTGCTTCAATCTATAAACGAATCTCTGAAGCTTGCACACCTTAGACTCATCTATGGATGTGAACCCTTCAGATTGTATCATATACACCTCTTCGATCAGCTCTACATTTAGGAAAGCTGTCTTCATATCCATCTGCCAGATCTTATAGTCCAGATGGGCAGCAATGGCAAGCATGATCCAAATGGACTTGAGCATTATCATAAGGGAGAACGTCTCATCATAGTCAATACCATAACATTGATAATACCCCTTGGCAACCAGATGGGCTTTATAGGTCTCTACTTTTTCATCTGTGCCCCCCTTCCTTTTGAATACCCATTTACACCCAATGAATTTAATCCCTTCAGGTGGGTCAACTAATATCCATACATCATTAACCTTCATGAAATCCATTTCAGATCTCATGACTTCTAGCCATTTCTTAGAGTTGGATCTCTGCATCGCATCCATATAAGTGATCGAGTCCTCATCATTCTCATCAAGTTCGATGGGATCACCATCCTAGATCAAGAATTCATAGTATCTGTCAGGATGGCATGGTACTCTATTGGATCGCCTTAATGGTGTGGGTTCACTAAGCTTCTGATCTGATTTGATCAAATCTGACTTAGGTTCAACATTCTATGTCAGACTTTCTATCTATTGAACTTCATCAAGTTCAACCTTAGAGGCAATAGTTTCTTCACCAAGAAACTTCTTTTCCAAAAAGGTTGCCCTAAGGCTGACGAACACCTTTTGTTCATCAGCATGATAGAAATAGTATCCTTTGATCTCTTTTGGGTACCCTATGAATGTACACTTGTCAGACCTAGATCCAAATTTATTTGTAACTAACTGTTTGACATAAGCCGAGCACCTCCAAATCCTAAGGTGTGAAAGTGCTGGTTTACACCTTAACCATATCTCATATGGGGTTTTAACTACAGACTTGGAATTCTATTTAATAGATAACAAGCTGATTTGAGTGCATATCACTAGAAGGATATTGGCAAGTTGGCAAATCCCATCATGGATTGGACCATGTCTAACAAAGTTTGATTTCTTCTTTTAGACACACTATTATGCTGCGGTGTTTCAGGAGGAGTCCATTGGGAGAGAATTTCATTCTCTCCTAGATATGTGAGAAACTCATCAGAAATGTATTCTCCTCAATTAGATTGAAGAGTTTTAATACTCTTCTCAGTTTATTTTTCTATTTCACTTCAAAATCGTTTGGACATT
The DNA here is from genome assembly GCA_006176705.1 of Cocos nucifera. NCBI lineage: Eukaryota > Viridiplantae > Streptophyta > Magnoliopsida > Arecales > Arecaceae > Cocos > Cocos nucifera. The sequence goes on along the minus strand of QRFJ01003433.1, from coordinate 132,116 downwards.
TCAAAAGAATCCAACTTATGTTTCATCAGACAGACATATCCATATCTGGATAGATTATTTATGAAAGTGATGAAGTAGACATATCCACCTCTGGCACTTGTGCTTATTGATCCATATACATTAGTATGTACTAGACCTAAGAGCTCATTGGCTCTCTCATCTTTTTCAATAAAAGATGACTTGGTCATTTTACCAAGAAGACAGGACTCACAGGTTGGAAGTGATTCACAATCATTGACATCGAGGATTCTCTCTTGAGTCAACCTATTTATCATGTTTTTGTTTACATGACCTAGCCTATAGTGCCAAAAGTAGATATCTGATATACTATCTAATCTTGGATGCTTGCCAGTAGAATAGACTACATTAATAGGTTGTAATAATATATATATACCATTGTTCAATTATCCATAGAAAGCAGTAACACCATTCATAATGACATTACAAACTTATTTCTTTATTGAAATTTCATAATTATTCATGGACAAAAGGCCTACAGAAATGATATTTAAAAAGAAACTAGGACAAAAATAATAATTACTAAGAACAACGGTATGAGATTCAAATACAAGTTTCAAAATTTTTAAAGCTAGAACTGGAACTAGTCTTCCATCTCCAACGTTTAGGAATCTCTTGCCTTGCTCGAATCTTCTACTGACCTGCAATCCCTACAATAAATTACAAACATGGTAAGGGCTACTGATATCCAATACCTAGTCAGTAATATCATAAATAGAGAAATTGCAAGGAGTTATCATATAAATACCTTGCCTAGCAATAGCTTGCTTCTTTCTCTGCATGTTCGGATCCAGGGAGGCAATATACTGAGGATAGTTTCTCTTCTAGTGCCCCGCACTTCTTGCAAAAAAAGCATTCAGCTTGACTTTTATCGAGCTTGATCTTCCTGGTCTAGCCTTGCACTGATGTTCCAGCCTGAACTTGCATCTTTTTTGTTTTCTTCTTCTTGTTCTTCTTCCCTTTTCTAAAGGGTCGAGAACCAGAAGACAAACCTCTCACTAAGTTCATCGACTCTTTATGGAGCTGGTGATCCTTCTTAAAGTTCTGAAGTAACCCCAGTAAGCCATGGTAGTTTACTTCAGGCTTTGTCATTCCATAATGAGTAAGAAAGATAAGACTTTGGCAGTGAGTTCAGTATTGCATCTTTTTCAAGTTGTTCATGCAAGGAAAAGCCGAGTTTGCTCAAGTGCTCTATCAACTCGATTATATACAGTACATGATCGATGATAGAGGCTCCATCCCATATTCTAGCATTGAAGATGGTGCTACTAGTCTTGTGCCTCTCAACGTCATCGAGTGTGCCAAAAGAATCCTCCAATACTTGGCGCATTTCATTTGGCTGAGCTATCTCAATCCTGTGACTGAACTCGTCGCTCATCGTAGCCAGCATAATACAACACACCATGGTTCAGTCACTGAGACACTTCTGATAAGTGTCTATGACTGTTCGACGTGCATTGGTAGTTGGCTCCTTAGGTGCAAGATCCGTCAGCACATATAGGATCCATTCATCCTTTAGGACAATTTTCAACTTTCGATACCAGCTACCAAAGTTGGATCCCACCAACTTATTATCATCCAACAACGATCAGAGCGATAGAAAAGTGGCCATGTCTGCACAAAGGAAAACCAAAATCTAATTAGTAATTGATTCATTAAACCTAAAGATTTGGACTTTAATCAAAAGGTTTCTCCAACTATTTTATTCGAATCGGTAGCCTCTACCTCCAATTCAAGAAATTATCCTAATTTTTTAGTGGGTACTAGAATCCACATAGACTGTACACAAGCCCAACTTTGGTTGGCCCATCCATGTACATCTAAAGATAGATTCATAACTAATTATTTTTCTAAATAATTTTCAGTAATTAAATTTTGCCCTAGGCCTTGATCAGCTAGCTTTGGCCTTTTCAAAATAGGATCCAGTTAGGTCCAACCAATAACATGACCATACTTGGCCCATCCAACCAATGAATGATTAGGCCCAATTTTTGTTGGCCCACCTGATCATCATTTAGAAAGATGTATCCAAGAGATCATATAATGAATGATAATTCCATTAATCGATAAGCACCAAGCCTTTGGGCCTCCAATGATTATCCAATTGATGGACTCATTATCATCCACTTTAATGGGAGGTTATGATCTAGTTATTATATAACTATTTCATTTTAGAGATCTAATAATTTTAGAGGATTTAATTTATAGAAGCGAGTAGATTAGATTAACCAGCTTATCATGATCCTTCTACTAACTTCACCAAGTTAGCTTAAGGGAGATCATTAATAGGCTGATCTAGGAGTACCTAAATCAGTCAAACTAATTTACCTAGCTGACATGGATTAGCTTGAATAGTTAAGCGATCTGATCAAAACATAATCTCACCAAGAGGTTAGATAAGTTCGATCAGTAGAAGGGTCTACCAGGTTTGCCTTAGACACCATCAGAAATGGCCAAGTAAGTGAGCTGCCAATTGAAAACCCCTGGTCTGGTTTACCTTAGATACCAACTGATTTAATTAGTTTTAATTAGATCATCCTAATAGTTCATGCTAGATCGCGCGCCAAGAATCAAGTCCATCTTGGGTCTTGTTAAAGACATAGACTTGACCAACTACAACTATTGCAATTGATCTAGAGAATCCTTGACCTAATCTAAGACAATAATTGATTAGATTTAGTCAATTCTCTAATTAAGTCCATTCTTTAATCTAACCCTAAGTCTAACCCAATTAATGGACCTAATCTCCACTAACCCATTAACCCAATGTGTTATGATTCGTGTCATAGGATCTTCAATTTACAATCCTAGAACCTAATCAAACTACTACTTAATTCTTAATTAAGTTTTGGGCTAAGGGTTGGGGTTTGACTTTTCAAAAGTAATTTTCATATTTGTAAAATATTTTTATAATATGGTTCTATCAACCAAGTTGCATGTTTCATTCATAATCAATATGCAAGTAACATAAACATGAATCTACTTTAGATCTAATCTAAACAGGTTGATGTAATTGAAATGGTTTCAATAATAATCAATCATAAATCTTTCTAGATCAAATCTAACATATTTATGAAGATTAAAATTAGATATTTTTAATTAGATCAAAAAATCTCTTAGATCTAATTTAAAATTTGATGATCAATATTTTAGATCAGCATGTACTAGGACAAACTATTCACTGTAAGGGATAAACCTTACAACAGGACAACCTTATGGCAGTCCATGCAATCTAAAATATTTTATTTTTAGATCTAAAACTATTTTTAATCTATTAAATCATAAAAAAAATTAGACCAAATCTCATAAATTTATGATTAGAGTCAGATCATCACAAACTAGGATAATCTATTCACTGTAAGGGGTAAACCTTATAGCAGGACAACCTTATGGCAGTTCATGAGATTTAAATTTTTTTATTAATTTTAAATTTAATAATTAAATTATAAATTAGATCTAATCTAAAAAAAAATTAAATATGCATAAAAATCATGTAATAACAACCTTGCTCTGATACCAATTGAAGGAACCAGATCTAGGGTTTTATAGGTAGATCTTAAAAACTTTTTCAAGATCTTGCAGCAAAAAATTTAAATAAATTAAATATTTATTTAAATAAATATATAAATACCTAGATCTTAGATCTATTATATGATTAAGACATGATATTAAATCAAATATTAAAATTAAATAAGAAAGTAAAAGGTTGATCAAATCAACCTAGATCTACACTACATCAAATGCAGGTATGAAGTTAATAGATCAGATCTATTATCTGAGCATGATAGATATTCTAACTTGTTGATCTAGGATTGAGGATGAAGTCACAAGCCGCACATGCATCCGACCTCTAGGAGTCATCCACACGAGCCTACGATCTCTGATCTGAAGTCTGATGCAGAAAATCAGCACAACATGCTAGTATTGTGCTGATCCTTCTTCGACGGTCGATCCGATGCCCCCTTCTTCAAAATTTAGATTCTTCAAAATATGAGAAAGAAGATGAGAGTTTATTGATCTGAGACTCTCTCAGAAAAAACTCAAAAAAAGAAGGAGAGATTGAAAATAAAACAGCCCTAAAAGAAGATCCTCTTCTTCTTCTCTTTTCTCTCACCTAGATACCTAGTTTGGTGCCTATGGAACCCCCACGTACAAGGATCCTCTTCTTCTAATTTTTGCACATCACAAACCTCTCCCAAATATTTATATTTCATGAAAAAATTAGAATAAAATTCATCCAATAAATAGAAAAAAAGAAGAGTCTAAATTAGATCAAAATCCTAGACTAGGAATATCCAAACATGGGATGTTGTTGGAGCGCCCAACTCTTGGGCACCCCCTCCCTAATTATTGGCATGGACCAGCAAGGGAGGGTGCACAAGAAAGAAGATTATTTTCATGGAATAAGAGAAGAATTAATTAAAAGAGGGGGTGGCACTCAAGGGAAGGTGTTTTGGTCAACAAGGATTCTATCTCATAGAATCCTAAGCAAAACTAAGTCCTCTTTTGACTTGGTCTTCCAACAAATTGTCTTATGTGAAAAGGAGGAGAGAAAGAGAGCGTGAGAAGCCATTAGAGTAGAGAATTTTTACATAAGAAACAAAACAAAAAGGGCATGGTGCGTGAGGATTAGGTGGCGCAAGTGATGGGAGTCCTAGTCACATTAGGACTCCTATTTTGACTTGTTCAAACAAGATCTTTTAACCAAATAAAATCAAGATTAAACCAACCCACTTAAATAAGGCCCTAACCTATTTAAGGATTAATTAAATTAGATTAAATCAAATTTAATTTTGATTTATTTTTTAGTCAAATTAGAAAATTGGGTTAATCCGAGTCCTAGTTAGACTTGGACTAGTTCTTCCTTGCACTTGGTTTATCCAATATACCAATTAAACTTGATCCAATCAAGCCCAAATCAAATATAATTAAATTATATTTAATTAAACTTAATCTCATTCTATTGGTTTAATCAAATTAAGCTATTAGCAATTCAATTGCTAATTGATCCTCCTGCAATAATTGCTCTAGGTTAAACACCAATCATATTGATCGTTTAACCCTAGAATAATTCTTAATCATTGATCAATCATCCGATCAGATCGTAAGCTCTAATGTGTGTGATCTCATAAGTCCAAACTTAAGTCGATAGCATAGGAATAAATTTTTATATCAATCGATGTGACCATCTAGCAATGATACCCAATGATCGGATAGGTCAAAGGTGTAGAACACCATCCTTAGAACCCATGAGGATATAGTTTCCATATAATTCATCTTCTTGACAACAATGCTTGTAGGACACCTCGAAGTTCAACTATCAACTTTGATCAAGTTGTTCACATTGTATTTCAAAATGTCAAATCCATCTGATGGATTATCCTAGCCAAGGTTTTGCTATATTGAAATATAGTGATACATTCTTCTCCAACTCTTGGAGTGGTCAATTCCATCTTGATCGCACTCCGACTTCGCAAGTACTTGACTGTGCCCAAAATCCTTACATTGCTAAATTAGAAATTTAGTTAGTCCGGTACCAAAGCACAGTGAGTTTCTTGCAAGTCACTAAGGTGATCTTAGGTCTAAGGGATACTTATATCTAAATCCCATCAGAGACATTCTCAACAACAGAATGCTCTAGAGTTGGTCATGTTCAATGATGATGTACCCATACATCTCACCTGTATGCCATATCAGTGTCTCCATACTCCTTGGTTAAGAGGACAACCAACCTATATGGCATATAGCGACCTATGCTCGATAGACGATGTTGTTTTAATTAACAGCTTATCATTTGGTCATGAATAAATTTAAGAACTAATCAATAAATTTTCTCTTTATCAAAACTAAACAGTCCTAAAAACTTCATCACAATAATGGAGTTCATTAGAAGATGTAAACTTATGATGAAAAAGATATCAAAATATTTTTATTAATTAATAAATTAATTATAATTATAAAATAGCTCAATCGTCAATCAGCTGATGATTGACTTTAGGACATAATTCCAAACATTGAGCTGGCTTAGTCTCAGCACTAAGCCAACTAGCCTGAGACTGGGTCGACTCTATTTTAGATTGAGTCGATCTAGTTACGTACCATGTCTACAGTTTTGAATGCGCACCTTTCTATTTGACTTGTCCTTTGAGACTTAGCCAATTTAGTTCAGACTGAGCCAGCTAATATGCAGAAATGACCTTCTCTATGGTCTTGATTTTTTAGCTTTGATTCTTTGCTTCATCTTGTGTCCCAGGTCTTCGAAGCACCATCCAAGTTTTTTAAGGTCCTCAACATCTGAACCTCAAGCTCATGCAGGGCTATACACCATCTCCATCCTAGGACAACTCCTATCCTAGCCCTAGGACTACACCTATCCTAGTCTCCCTGAGTCAACATCTTGACTCCTCTCGTGGGCTTTCAAGGCTTGGAAGCAGCACCAATTCTTAGATATTTTTATCGAACATAACTTTGTGGTCAGAGAGGGTTACCTTGCTTGGGCTAAGAGGGGACTGAGACAGAGCAAGCATTGGGCTAAGAGTAGGGGTTGGAGTTGGAGAAGATGCTGGTGCCATTCTTTTCCTCCATTCTTCTTCTTTTAGGCCACAAATAGATTTTCTTCTTTGTAGCAACTTCATCTTGAGAGCCATTGAGAGCAAGAGAACCTTGAATCCTACTTAAGAAACTCAAGGAGAGGTTGAATAAAATCAATTTTTAAGAGGGAGAGGAGGGATTTGAAAGAGAGTAGCCGACAGTTGAAGAAAGTGGGTTTTGAGGGAATGGTTTGCTTGGAACCTTGAATTCACCCAAAATGGGAGAAATTGGAGAGGGCTTAGACTCCTTAATGGGTGATTTGAAGAGGGGAACATGGTAGGAAGAGGGTTTTGAGGAAGTTTTGCCGTTGAGGAAGGGAGAGCAAGGGGGTTTTAGGCTCGGTTGAATGGTGAATAGGGGAGAAGAGGTCGGCCTATTCGGTTGGATATTTTTTCAAAAAAAAGGCCACCCGAAGGGTTTGATCTAAATTACAAAATGCCTTAGGGTTGCCCCATGGCATAAAAAATTTGATACAATAATGAAAAAATTCAAAAAAAAAATTTGGGATATAAAGAGAGGAATTTCGTTCATAAGATTGACCATAGAAAAGGTAGACTTGAGCTTTTAAAGATAGGAAAATGAGAGGTGATCTCAAGGTTTGGTTCAAGAAAGTTTTGACAAAAGAAACTTGGAATCAAAAAATATTTAAGTTGATGGATCAAGGATTCCTAGTTCTCTCCTAATTTCACAAAATCTATCCTCACTTAAGGCCTTAGTAAAAATATCAGCCAATTATCTTTCAGTATAAACATAATCAAGAATTATATCATTATTTTGAACATGCTCTCTTATGAAATGATATTTTATCTCTATGGGTTTTAACGTAGAGTATTGAATTGAATTTTTAGTTAAATTAATGGCACTAATATTATCATATCTTATAAAAGTTTTGTCAAATTTGATGCTAAAGTCCTCAAGTTGTTGCTTAATCCGCAAGATTTATGCATAGCAACTTTCGGTTGCAATGTATTTAGCCTCAGTCTAGACAATGGTACTGAATTTTACTTCTTGCTAAATCAAGAGATTAAGTTAACTCCTAAGAGTTGGTAAGTTTTACTAGTGCTTTTTCTATCTAATCTACATTCAGTAAAGTCTGCATCTGAATATTCTATTAGGTCAATTAATGAATTCTTAGAATACCATAATCCTAAGGTTTGAGTTTTTTTAAAATATTTAAGTATTCTTTTAATAGCATTTAAGTATGATTTTTTTGGGATTAGATTAAAATCGAGCACATAAGTAAATACTAAACATGATATCTGATATACTTGCAGTAAGATATAATAAGAAACCAATCATGCCTCTATAAAATTTTGAGTCAACATTTTTACCTCCTTCATCCTTGTCAAGCTTATATGATGAGCTCAGGGGGGTACCAATTGCTTTTGAGCTCTCCATCTCAAATCTCTTTAGTAACCCACTTGTGTACTTGGTTTGATTGATGGAGATTCCTTCCTTTATTTGTTTGATTTAAAGTCCACGAAATAATATAAGTTCATCCATTATGCTCATCTCGAACTCTCCCTACATGAGCTTAGCAAAGTCTTGACATAGAGTTTTATTAGTAGACCCAAATATGATATCATCAATATATATTTGTATTATTAGAATATCATCATGATTTCTTTTAATGAAAAGGATAGTATCAACATTTTCTCTTGAAAAACCATTATTAAGCAAAAACTTACTTAACCTTTTATACCAAGCTCTAGGTGTTTGTTTTAGTCCATATAATGCTTTGTTTAATTTGAAAACATGGTTAGGAAATGCATGATTTTCAAAATCGAAAGATTATTTTATATATACTTCTCCAATAATACATCCATTTAGAAAAGCACTTTTGACATCCATTTAAAATAACTTAAAGTTCATAAAGCAAGTATAAGCAAGTAAAAATCTAATTGCTTCTAATCTAGCAATCGGTGCAAAAATTTTATTAAAATTAATTTTTTGTTCTTCGTTATATCCCTTTGCAACTAATCATACTTTATTTCTAACTACATTTTCATTTTCATCCAATTTATTTATATATACCCATTTTGTATCAATTATAGAATGATTTTTAGGTCTTGATACTAAGGTCCATACATTATATCTTTTGAATTAATTAAGCTCTTCTTGCACTGTATTAATCCAATTATAGTCTTTTCAGTTTCATCTATAGTTTTAAGTTGAAAATGAGATACAAATGCAAAGTGATTACATACATCTCTAAGTGAGGAACAAGTTTCTACCCCATTTGTAGGATCACCAATAATGAGTTCTTTAGGATGATTGTGAACATACCTCTATTCTTTTGGAAGATCATTTGTATCTTAAGATTGTTCTTATTATTCTGCACTTTCATCTTCTTGTTTGACCTCATGTTCTTCACTTTGAGTTGTTGAGTCAGGGTGAGCTCATTCATCTTTTCTATAATAGGACCTGCATCATCAATACGTTCACTCTTCCTTGATCGAAGATCATTAGTCTCATTGAATACAACATGTATTGACTCCTTTACTACTAAAATTTTTTTGTTGAAAATTTTAAAAGCTTTACTAGAAGACGAGTAACCAAGAAAAATAGCTTCATCGGATTTTGCATCAAATTTTTCTAATCTTTCTTTACCATTATTCAAAAAAAAATATTGACAATCAAAAACATGAAAATATGCAATGTTTGATTTCTTTCTTTCCAAAGCTCTTAAGGTATTTTCTTTAAAATTGGTCTAATTAGGGCATGGTTTAAAATATAACATGCCGTATTAATTGCTTTCACCCAAAAGTATCTTGGGAGGTTGCTTTCACATATCATAATATGGGCCATTTTTTCAAGGATTCTATTTTTTCTTTCTACTATCCCATTTTGTTGGAGTGTTCTACGTGCTGAAAAATTATAGTCTATATCTTTTTCATTATAAAATTTTTTAAAATTTTGGTTTTCAAATTTGATTCCATGATCACATCGAATACTTTGAATTATTTTTTTTTTATTTATAATTTTTCGATAAAACTTTGAGAAAGCATGAAAAGTTCTATCTTTATGTGCCAAAAAAAAATCATGTGAAATGTGAGAAATCATCGATAATTATAAAACCATATCATTTGCCACCCAAACTAGTAGTTATCTTGTAGGACCAAACAAATCCACATGCAATAGTTCCAATGGCCTAGAAGTTGAAACTATCACAAATCTTATCTTTTCAAAATTTAATTTAGATAAATCGATAACTAATTTCTTTTGAATAAGTTTTGAAAGAGAGTGCATGCTTATATGTGCAAGCCTATGGTGCCAAAGCCAACTAGTCTCACTAATTTTGATATTCATAGCTACTAGACATTGTATGTTTATTATGAAAAGATCATTCAAATCTATCATATAAATATTGCCATGCCTATGCCCAATAAATTTAGTGCCATCATCATTAGGACTGATTACAATACACAATGAAGATTCAAAAATGACTTTGTACCCTTTGTCACAAAATTGACTAGTGCTTAAGAGATTATGTTTTAGACCATCTACTAATAAAATATTTTTAATATATTTGAAGGAAGTGATACCAATATTACCTATACCGATAATCTTTTCTTTGCCATTATCTCCAAAGGTGACCATCCCTTTATTTTTAGCATCAAGCATGATAAATTGGGACTCATCACCGATCATGTGTCTTAAGCATCCACTATCAAGATATCATTTTTTATTTATTTCTTGAGATGCAAGATACACTTATACACAAAATCAAGTCTTCACTTTAGGTACCCAAGTTTTCTTGAGTTCTTTATGGCTAGTCATAATGGATTCTTTTGGAACCCATATTTTCTTCACATTTGAATTTTTAGCTTTACTAGAAAAACATGTATAGGATTTATGTTTTACTTTTTCATATTTAAAGCAACTAATATTTAAAAACTTATTGCTTGATGAATTTACAAAAATATTTTTTAGAAATTTTTATTTCTTTAAAGGATTGTAGCTAAGATCGGTTTTGTCATAAATGATCTTTTGATTTTCAAGAATCATTTATAGTTTGTTTGAGCTCAAAGTAAATTTTTCTATCATTGATTTTAACTTTACAATTTTATTTTTCAAGTTTAGATTTTATTGAGTTAAAGCAAGTTTTTCTTTTGAAATGGTTTCATTTTTTTATTAAGGATTGATCTTTAACTTGAGTTCCTTATTTTTAACCCTTAATTTCATTAAATCATCTATTAAATCATAGAAAGCTTCTTGAAGTTTTTTAAAAGTAAAATCATTGAAAATTTTAGCATTTATCTCATTTTCATGTGCCATAAGGTACAAGTGGGCTTGTTCATGAGATTCTTCTTCTTCGGAGCTCGAGTCATCGCTATCACTCCATGTAGCCACCATAGTCTTTTTCTTGAACTTCTTGGGATACTTCTTGAGTTGTGGACATTCGAACTTTAAGTGCCCGGCTTCTTGCACTAATAGCATACAAGGGACTACTCCTTATCCTTTTCCTTGCTATGCTCTCCTTTTGTAGGTGGCCTCTTCCTCAACCCTTGTTTTCTTTTCTTCAAAAATCTTTTGAACTTTCTAGTGATGAAAGCTAATTCTTTATCTTGTTTTTCATTTTTTGTTTCATTGATTTCTTCATCTAGTTGAGTGGTAGATTTGAGGATGATTATTTTTTTCTTCTTGACATCTTCCTCTTAATGTTGTTTCATGCTTAGCTCGTGTGTCATAAGCAATCCTAGAAGCTCCTCCAAAGGCAAGACCTTCAAATACTTGGCTTCTTGAATCGCGGTCACTTTGGCCTCCCATATTCTTAGTAAGGATCTAAGAATCTTCCTTACAAGATCATTATTAGAATAAGACTCGCCAAGACCCTTTAGACCATAAAGCGAGTAAACATTTTAGTTATTGACTCATCATGCTCCATTTTAAAGAGTTCATATTTATGCACAAGCATGTTAATTTTTGACTCTTTGACTTGATTAGTGCCTTCATGTGTTACTTCTAACCTATCCCATATTTTCTTAGCTGACATGCATATTGAAATATGATTAAATTCATTAGCATCTAAAGTACAATATAAAATATTCATGGCTTTAGCATTGAGTTGAGCTATTTTCTTATCAACCTCATTCCATTCTCTTTTGAATTTGGTTGATTCTACATCATGAATTATCTTAGTGGATGTGTGTGGTCCATTAACCATGATACTCCACATATCATAGTCAAGTGCTTGAATCAAAATTCTCATTCGAGGTTTTCAATAGGTATAGTTTGATCCATTAAAAAGTGGAGGTCCGTTTATGGATTGTCCCTCGGTTAGTGAGAAACTGACTTAGGTTGCCATAGATCTTTGGCTCTTGATGGTTAAATTAAAAGCAAGCTAGATCATTGGGCTCTGATACCACTTATTGCCCAGCTATGCAACCCAAGAGGAGGGGGGAGGTGAATTGGGTTTTTAAAAATTTTAAAGCTGATTTGAAATTACAAAGATTATGCACTAATAAGCAAGTTGTGTATAGTGAGTGACTCAAGTGAGGTGAAGAGATAAGTAGCAAGAAAGCAAGTAAATAAGAAGGTAAAGATCGAGAAAGTAAGCATACCATAAATAAACAAGATTTATAGTGATTCGGTACCAACCTTGTACTTACATCTACTTCCTAAGTCCCTACTTAGAAATTTAAATGCACTAACCATATTCAAATTGAATACAACATCAAAAACCTCTGACCCTAGCTATCCCAAGCTAGAAAACTTATTTTTCAGATACAAGCCAATCCAATTCAATCTAATTCAATGTTTGGATCAACCTTCTCAAGTTTTGGAATCCTCTCAAAACTTAAAATCAAGACAACAATAGAGTATAAGAGTTAATGACAAAAAAATACAAGTTTTGCTCCTTTAATGAGTAAATAAAACTTTAAGAACACTTTACACAACTAAAGAAGAAGCTTTTTTGAATTTTTTCAAAGTTGTTGAAGACTTGAATGAGCTTTTGAGGGGTTGGTGAACCTGAAATGAATGCTTCTTTGCTTGAGAGAGCTTTTTGCCAGGACTGAAATGAATGCTTGATTTTTCTTTTTTTTTTCTCCTTTTGAAAGCCTTTATATCTTCAATAGGTGCTGGAGAAAAATTTGGATAGGTTTGTGGCTGTTGAAGAGCTTTAAATGTGCATTAAATATGACCAAAATGGACTGAAAAATTAGCCATTGCGGAGTTTTTCCATCGCAGGGGTTGACCGTAGGGTCGTCCCCTACATAGGGGTCGACCCTAATATCAACCTTTATGGCATAGAATAGAAAAACCCACGTTCTATAGTTTTGGCTTGTAAAATAGCAAAGGTCGACCCCTGGCGGGATTGACCTCTATGGCATAGAACAGAAAAACCCATGTTCTATATTTTTGGCTTGTAGAGCAGCAGAGGTCGACCCTGGGGTTATTCCCTTTGGGTGTGCTAGCCAAAAATAGTATGCCATTCAGCTCCTTTTGATAGGAGTCGATCTTTTTTTTTTTAAACTTGATTTTCTTTCAATTTATACATCTAAAATTCATGAAATTGCCTTCAATAGATCAAAAATCTTCTATTCTTGCTCTTGAGGCTTCCAAAATAATTTTTCGTGATCTCCAACTTTATAAAATTATGATTTTGTCTTTCATCACTTTTGCTTAATAAACTTAAAATTTTTTATTGAACCTGAAATACACAATTAATCTTTTTTCAAGTCAAAATCATTAGTATCCCCTCAAATATTTTGTAATCATCAAAATCAATTTTTGGAGCAATAGAGACTCATAATAGAAGGATTGTATGACATGGTAACTGCACCTAAAAGTTCATATTTTCCATTGGATTGCCACTACATGCTGGTAGGTGTTACTAGTAGATTGTGAGACTTACAAGCATCATTCGATGATTTATGATTCTTGATGGGTAGAGTTGAAATCGTTCCAACCCATTGAAAGGAGATTCAATAATATTATGATGGAGATCACAGTATATATCACTACCAGACAGAATAAAACTTACAAGATCACACATAAAAAAGATTTTTGACTAATTAGATGGTTGAATTATGATTATAAATCATAGTAGGATCTAATTATCAATGTAATTAATGATTAATCTAATGCAAAAATTATAATAAAAAATTTACTAAGAGTTAGTAAGTTGTAGGAGGATTAATTAACAATTGGATTATAAATTAGCTTAATTTAATTGAGCAATAGGGATAGAATAAAGTCTAATTGAATTAAATTCAATTTGGTTTGGTTTGAATTTGATTAGATCAAGTCTAATTGAATTATGAGATAATCCAATTACAAGGAAGACTAATTTCTTATTTGATTAGGACTTTAGTGTACCTAATTCCTAATTAGATTAGGATCTAATTGGGTTTCTAGTTAGATTAGAATTTTTCTCTATTTGGGTGCATTCAATTTCTATTAGATTAGGGATTAAATTAGGGCATTAAGAGAAGTCCCAAGTTGACTATGACTCTCTTCCTTATGCCTCGTAATGAATCCACACCCAACTAATCACACATGCCCCTCCTTCTTAGCTTTTGCGTGAGATCCCATGCCAATCCCCATGCCAACTCAAAAGGTAGAGGCATCCAAGAGTTGGACACCCTCCAAACTCTATCCAAAAGGGTTTGATGCCAATATTTAAAGGGATAAGGACATGGGTTTTAGGCTTCATGCATATCTTTAGGGTGTGAGATATTAGGGATGCGAGACTCATGAGGGTGGGACATGAGATCCATTAGGTGGGGATGCGAGATCCATGAGGATGGGACGCAAGATCTAGAAAAGAAGAGTCTTCTACTTCTTCTTCCTCCTCTTCTTTCTTCTTCTCTAAGAGGGTCTGAGAGAAAAAGAAGATTTCTTCAACCATCAGGAAGCGATCTTTGCAAAGAAGCTAGTACCCCAGTGAGATCAAGAAGTTTCTGATTAGCTCAAGACTTTGTGTTGATACCTGTAGAGGTCGAATACTTGTGCGGCTTTAAAAACATCCGAAAGACATCTACGATCATTAGTTCGTGGTAAAAAATAATCTACGCAAAGGTATGAAGATAAGATCTTCTTTTCTTATTATTTAAAGTTCAGATTTCATTTTCTAAGCCCTGTCCATTGTATGAAGATCTTGTTGCATAGTTTTTAAATTAGATCTTATGTATGCATAGATTAAAAATTATTTTTAATCTATTTCTTTTCCACTATATTTATTTTTTTAAGTTAAAAATCTACATGCTGAAACTACGACAATCTAATAGTGGTATTAGAGCCATTTCATATGCATGAGATTAGGATTTAAATCTAAAATCTGGAATTGTTGTTTCAGATCTAAAATTTTTGACATCATTCTGAAATAAGGTTGCCTTAGCATAACTTTGTTATGCTTAATGATTATCTTAGAATGATCAAAATTTTTTGGATCTAAATTTTTTGTTTCATATATGAGTTGTATGATGGTTACTTTTAGATCTGAAATTTATTTCAGATCTAAATTTATTTTGTATGTTTCAGATTTGAAAGTTGTTTTAGATCTAAATTTATTTTAACATGTATGTTTAGATTTGAAAATTGTTTCAAGATCTGAATTTAATTATTGCTGAAATGTAAGATCTGAATTTTGTTTTGAGATCTAAAATTAGATCTAAAATTTGTTTCACGATCTAAATTTTTGCATGAAGGGTTTTCATGGGTAGATCTAATTAGATTTATAATGTGATTATACCTAGAATTTTTTATTAGCACATGATGGAGACAAATCGACTAGAGTGATTGATCATATCGACTCAAGGAGCAGATTAGATCAAGAGTGCCTGAGATAAAATCAATAGTTGTAGGTGATCAAATTGAATAACATGCATGTATCTAAATGATTAATCCATAAATCCATAAATTGAGTCATATCCAGTCTATAAATCCTATCTTCAAGAAAAAGTGACCAAGCTACCTTTTATGAAAAAAGGGAAAGGGCTACTGAGATACTAACTCTAGTATCGCTGATGTGTGTGGCCCATTTGATGTGCAGGTTAGAGGAGGTTATTCCTACTTCATAACTATTACTGATGATTTGTCAGGATATGGGTATATATTTCTTATGAGACATAAATCTAAAGTCTTTGAAAAGTTCAAAAAATGTAGAAATAAAGTAAAAAAATAAATTAAAATTTTTTTAAAGATTTTTCAATCAGATCGAAGAGATAAATATCATAATGAGAGTTTCTAATCTATCTCAAAGAAAAATAGCATAGATTCACAATGTATTGGATATGGTTTGGTCTATGATGAGCTTCACATATTCTTTTAGGGACATGCTTTACTTACTTCAATTTAGCTATTGAATAGGTTTCACTCTAAATCCATTCTTACCACACCGTATGAGATATAATATAATAAAAAACTGAGTTGTAGTCATCTCAAGACTTGGGGATGTCTAGCCTATGTCAAGTGACTATAGATGGATAAGTTGGAGTTTAGGTCCTATTGGGCTCATTACATAGGCTATCCTAGAGAGTCTAGGGCTGCTACTTTTACCTCTCAGAAGATCATAATCTGGTTGTGAGTCAACGTGATATCTTTTTTGAGAAAATAGTTTACTAAGATGGAGGTAGTGGAAGAAAAATTAAGCTTGAAGAGAAAGTCTCTGAAAAGTAAGGATCATAGAACCTGTTGAACCTATTCATGTTGAGCCAATATATGCACTTCTTATTCCATCTCATAGACTGCGTAGAATTTTTTATCCTCTTGAAAGATACTTAAGGTATTTTGACAAAAGAAGTAAAGAAAATATTCCTCATGGGAGATAGGGAATATGGAGATGATCCCAAAATCTATAACAAGGTGATGTTGAATATCGACTCCAAGAAATGGATAGAAGTAATGAAGTCAAAAGTTGATTCGATGCATTTTAACTAAGTCTGGACCTTAGTAGATCTATTAAAAGATATCATATCTATTGGATGCTAAATGATCTATAGAAGAAAGATAGGTTTGGATAGAAATGTAGAGACCTATAAGATAAGGCTTATGGCAAAAAATTATAGTCAATGCGAAAGCATTGACTATTAGAAGATTTTTGCCTATAGCTATACTAAAGTTCATTCGGACACCGCTTGATTTTGCAGCATACAGAGATTATGAATTTGATAAGTAGATGTGAAAACTATCTTCCTAAATGGACATCTTGAGGAAGATATCTATATGGGACAGCTTTTTGGGTTTCACTTTCGGTGATGAAAGTTACAAGATAAGCAAGCTATAATAGACTGAAGCAAGCATCTTGGAGTTGCAATATTCATTTTATTGATGTAACCAAATCATTTGGTGTCATCAAGAATAAGAAGAGCCATGTGTTTATAAAAAGGTCAGTGGGACATTTTTCATATTGTATATGGATGATATTTTTTTAATTGAAAAAGATGTTCCCATGCTGACTTTGGTTAAAATACGATTGTCCTTAAAATTCTCTATGAAAGACCTTTTAGTACTATAAGAAATTTGATTATTAGTAATAGCTAAATGCTATTGCTAATAGTGGTTTTATCATCAGTAATAGTATTAGTAATGGAACACCATCGCTAATTGATGGTCGGAACAATCTTGGTCATTAATTGCTGTTATTAACGATGGAAATGATAGCCATCACTAATAACTACTATTAGTAATAGTATTTATGATGGCTAACTGCCATCCCTATTTATTTTCTTATTTTTAAATTAAATTTAAAAGAATTAGCGATGGCTTTTTTTGTCGCTAACATTGTCGCTAATAAGTATTAGCGATGGCTAAAGTCATCTCTAATTCCATCAGCAATAGTTAATTTTATTTTTTTATAAAAATCTATTATAACATTTTTTAAGTATTAGTGACGACTATTGCCATCACTAATACCATCAATAATAATTAATTTTATTTTTTAAAAAAATTAATAATAATATTTTTAAAATCTATTTTAATTAATCATATTCAATTATGGTTTTTAATACTTATTATAATTAAAATTCAAAGATAATATAACAATCATAAATAAAAACTAATTATATTTTATTAAAATATTAATTTTATAATATTATAAGTAATATCAAAAAAATAATACATTAAAATAAAAAATTAGTGCAGATCATCCCCGCCATCCTCTTGCTCTTCTCCAATAATTGGTGGATGAGAGCCAGATGTTCCTGAAGAAATGAATCAGCTAGCCAGATCAGATCAAATGCAGTAGAATTTAAATTTTTGAATTCGATTCAACAATTAGTTCATAGATCTAAATACAAATAAGAGCATATAAATATGCATACAAAGGGTGATCACATCACCTTAGTGTGGGTGGACGATATCCACAATCTAATGATCTAAACTCGATCGAGATCCACCATTAAGCCTTGCACATGCCTGACCTCTACAAGCATCCATTTAGGCTCGGATCTGGATGTCTTCTTCGGCTTTGATCTACTTTCAGCTTGTCGGATCTGGATCTCTTAGCCTGCTTTTGGTTTGATCGTCAGTAGCAACTCGATCAATGATTGATCGCTTTCTTCTTCTTTTATAGCACAAACAGCATTCGACCCTTCGAGTACTTCAATTGGCCTAACTCCTTTGGGCATGAAAGAGAGAGAGAGAGGAAGTGGAGAAGAGAGGGATGAGGCATGGAAGAAGAGAGGCAGGGCTCTGATAGTTTCTAAAACTATAATACTAAACAATTTAGCAAGTTTTCTATTTATAGAAATAGAAAATTAGGAATCCTTAGGCTTTAAGTCATTGACCAGATCAAAGATTTAAAGCAGAAAGACTCCCAGAAAAGATGTGGGTGCCTCATCCTCTTTTCTCCATAGTTTTTGTCAAGCAAAAACTAGATGGGGCATGTGCCACCCTTATCCGGATAAGGGTGGTTGGTGCCCCATAACCTCCTCTCAAGTTTGATTTAACTCAAACAACATTTACTTAAATTTAAATCTTGTTTGACTCATTCAAACTCTATCCTCTCATGTTTGAAGTTTAAATTAAAGAAACAAACGAACATCCTCATCCATAAGGGATGCACACCAAGAAGGAATCAAGAGGGCGTGCACCCTCTTAATCTCTCAGATGGTGCATGCCCCTAGCAAAAATCTAGGGGGCGTGCGCCCCTCTATTCTACGCATAAGGAAAAGATCAAAAGAGGAGGGCGGCCCACACTTGGTGCTCCCTCAACTTTATCCAATCAAGTGACCCAGGGTGCACCAACTCTTGGTGTCTTTGCGAGCCAAATCCAATTTGGCTAAATCCTATCCAATAGAGAACCCAAAGTAGGAGACATTAGGTTCAATCATGTGCTAGCATGGTTTTCTTGAACCTAATATGATCAAATTCAATTCAATCAGATTGTATGAGTCCAATTGAAACATCTAAAATCAAAACCCTTGATTGTATGACCCCATAGATTCAATTTTGGATGGTAATGAGACATATCATGATCTCCATCTCGATATCCTCAAAATTCTTTTCGATAGATTAGAACTCTTTCTAATTCATTAAATTAGAATTATCAATTATTAAGATAATTCTAATTGATCTTATAATTTATCAGACACCTAACAGTTTATAGTGGCAATCCATTAAAACTGAATAAGAACCTCTTGGTGTAATTACCATATGATTTGGTTCTTCTATCATGAGTCCTGACAAGACTGAGGTCAAGGCAAACTCATCAAACCTCATAACTATCATATAATAGAATCAATCGATTCGAAGCTGATGTGAAATCCTAATAGAACTCCTTTCTATTTTTTTACACTACCATGGCCAAGGACTTTAGGACTCAATCTTATAAGCTTCATAGGACTACTGCTTCTCTACCAAGATTGATAGATCCTATCTTGGTGCGATCCAATTTCTACAATAAAAATATTATAGCGAACATACACCTCAAATTTCTATATGACTAGGAAATTGAGTTATAATGTTGTTAAACTATAGCACCTTCAAGATGAACTGTCGATGCATCTTAGGTTAGAGAATCAGACATACAACTATAATAATGAATATATCTTTGATGAGAAGGTAGACTTTCTTATGATTGCTTAATATTGGTCATGCTTAGTACCCTTATTCTTAACAAGCACATGTGCTTTCACTTTAGTGTCCCTACACCATAGATTCAAGACTCATCTACCTAAAAAAAGCAATCGTACATCAATCTTCCATGTCGATCACTATCCTTGTGATGATCCTATGATCGGAGTATTTTATGAGTTAATTATAATAATATATGTCTCAAATTCTTAACTCTTGAGAATATATGTTATCATACCCATTAACCTAATGGATGATTCACAGATATAATTTAATACAAATATGAATGATAAAATAATCTAAATTTTATTAATAAGTTAAATATTATAAAATATGCTCATAGAAAGTTTTATATGTGTCGGCTAATCTGGATGATAGGGCATATATCTAACAAACTTTCACTTGATCTAAAGTTAATTGGCTATAAATCTAAGTCCCATCTTCTCAAGATGGGTTTCAATCTTTTATTGGCTCAATGGTTTCATCAATGGATCAGCCACATTGTCCATGGTGTCGACTCTCTTCACCTCAATATATCCCTTCTTGAGGTAATCGTGGATGAGGTGAAACCGTCATTTAATGTACTTGAATTTTTGGTCAGACCTCGGCTCATTACTAAAGGTTATGGCACTATTATTGTTGTAATAGAGAGGAACAATATCAGATGGCATCACTGTAATAAATTTTTTAAACTAGAATGCCTCCTTCATAGCTTTCGATATGGAGATGTATTCTACTTCCATGGTGGAGTCTGCAATCATAGTTTGCTTGGAACACTTATAGCTAACAGCATCATCATTATACAAGAATATGCTTCCTGATGTCAACTTTTGATCATTAATATCAGACATGAAGTCTAAATCTATATACCCTACACTTGGAGTTCTCCATTTCCAAGGATTAAAAATATATCTTGAGTCCTTCTCAGGTACTTAAGGATACAATTCATAAACGTCCAATGCTCTTCACCTGGATTTGGCTGATATCTGTTTATGATACTGATAAGCATCATAAATTCACCAATAAAAATATTAATTTATTAATTAATTTATATTAATTTTTAAGAATTATTAATTAATTTATATATAATTTTTAAAAAATTCATATTTTTATTAATTAAAAAATTAATTAAAAAATAATAAAATATAATAAAAATTAAAAAATAAAATTTTATTATCAATAGAAAGAGCTCGTTTTTTTGATCACAATGAAATAAATTTTAAGTAAAACGGAGCTAAAATGAAAAAGATATGAATTTTTAAAAATATAAAATAAATAAAAATTAAATAAAAAAGAAAATGGCTCAGCCTGCTCCGCAAGCCGAGCCACCAAGCCAAGCCGAGCCACCAAGCCAAGCCAAGCCATCAAAGCTAACTCAGCCATTGAAGCCATCAGTCGATCCACGATTCAGGCGTGGACCGCCAACTCAGCAAAATTCGGCAAATCAGAGCTTGCCACGTGGTGGACCTAGACCCCTAAAGGGTCTACAGAAATTTATCACGGCTCACAAGGGTAATTCAGTCTTTTTGCTCAGCAACAGAGGTGCTGATTGGTTGCGGTGTGCGGTGCGGCTGGTCCACGCGGTCCATGGGAACAGTGATTGCACGATCGAACGGATGTGGTTGTTTGCGGTCAGGATCGGACGGCTGTGGTTGCTTCCAGATTTTATTCAGCTACAGACATCACGCGGATCACCATCGGATGGTAGCACTCGATCCAGGCGATGATCCGACGGTCCAGAAAGCTCCCAACGGTGATCAAACTCTCAAGCGCGTGATTTGCGGCCAGATTTCCTCCATGAAGCACGATCCAACGGTCAGAATTTAATCCGACCCAATCTGAGTTTATCTGCATCCAATTTTGATGATTTTTGGACCATTGGATTTTTATTGAATGGCTGGATTTTATAAGATTTATCAGATACATATCAGAGCTATTTTGATTCAAATTTTATTTGAATTCTTTTATATTTTGATGATTGCAAAGGCCATTAGTCCCATATTGCCTTTAGAAAAAAATATCCAGCCCTCCTAGCATTATAAAAAGGATTCTAGGCCTCCAGAAATCAACATCTCCGATCAAGGTGAAGCTTTGGTATAGAGCAAAGCCAGGCTATGGGTTAAAGGCTGCTTCAAAGCAACGGGTGCCGAGAAGAAGAGTTGAGCTTCTACACCATCTTTCTGCCAATGCCGATCCAAGATCAGAGATCAGGCTATTTTATTCTTTTTAAATTCTATGTATTTAAATTTTAAAATTTTAATTAATAAAAATTTTATTTTTTGCACTTTAATTTCTTGCTTTTTATTTTTATTGCAATTTAATTTCTATACTTTAAATTATTGCTTTGCAAGTAGATGCTAAGATCTAACTAGTAGATCTTAGTACCAAGTTTAAATTCCTGCACCTTTTAATTTTTGCTTTTTATTTTCCGACTTTACTTTTGATCTCAAAACTCTTCTTCTTTTTTTCTTTTTCTTTTAAAAATTAAAGATTTCAAATCTAAAATACTACCTTCCCTGTGGATTCGACCCGACTCACTACTATCTACACATTTTCAATAATTTTAAGAAGTCGGATTAAACTGATAAACACGATGTCTTAACGACAACATCGCGTCCCTATCAGATACTCACAACATGGGCAATATCAGATCATGTATAAAGCATGGCATATATAAGACTCCCTATGGTAGAAGCATAAGGGATCTTGCTCATGCATTCAATCTCTTTTGGTATGTTGGAACACATCTTCTTGAAGAGATGAATGCCATGTCTGAAAGATACAACATCATTCTTGGAGTTTTTCATGCTGAACCTATTTAGCACCTCCTCAATGTACATCTTCTATGATAAACCTAGCATCCTCCTCGATCTATCTCTATAGACCTTAATCTCCAATATAAGGGATGGCTCACCTAGGTCTTTCATAGAAAACTCCATAGACAACCAAACTTTGATTGAGGTTAGCATGAAAATATCATTTCCAATTAGAAGGATGTCATCCACGTATAATATAAGAAAGATAACAGCACCCCCACTGACCTTTTTACAAATACATGATTCTTCTTCATTCTTGATGAAACCAAATGATTTGATTACATTATTGAAATGAGTATTCCAGCTCTGAGATGCTTGCTTAAGTCCAAAAATAGATCTTTGCAGTTTGCAAACTTTATAATTACTATCATTGGAAATGAAATCAAGCGGCTATTCCATATAGATATCTTTCTCAAGATATCCATTTAAGAATGCCATTTTCACATTCATTTTTCATATTTCATAATCGAAATATACTGCAATGGCAACAATGTGAGGATGGATTTAAACATAGCCACAAGTAAAAATATATCTTGATAGTCAATGCCTTTGCATTGACTATACCCTTTCATCACAGGCCTAGCTTTATTCATTTGCACTAATCTTTCTCTTAAAGATTCATTTGCACCTAATAGGTACAATACCTTCAAGTGGATCTACCAAGATTCAGACTTGGTTTGAGTATATTGAGTCAATTTTTAACTTCATTATCTCTAACCATTTTTTGAAGTCAATATTTGATATCATCTTGTTATAGATTTTAGGGTTATCTCCACGTACCCATTTTCTATGAGGAACATTTTTTCTACATCCTTTAAGAAAATACTTAAGTATCTCTTAGGAGGATGGAAAATCCTACTAGACTTATGAGATGGAGGAGAAAGTGCGTGCATCGGCTCAGACTGAACTAATTCCTTAGGTTCCAAAGCTTGTTGCTGTTTAGAGACTTTTCTTCGAGCATAATCTATCTTTCCATGCCACCATCTTGAATAAACTGCTTTTCAAGAAAGATTGTATGTCAACTCACAATCATATTATGGTCTTCTAGAATATTGAAATAATATCCTAAGCATATTTTAGGTTATCCAACAAAACGAGCTCTAAGGGACCTAGATTGTAACTTGTCCGCTTGTTATCTTTAACATTGGTTGGACAATCCCAAATCTTGAGATGACTTAAATTTTGTTTCTTACCATACCATGTCTCATATTATGTGGTAGGAATGATTTTAGAAGAAACTTTATTTAGTACATAGACAGCAGTCAAAAGGCTATGTCCCTAAAGATTGATGAAGGTCTATGAAGCTCATCATGAAATGGACCATATCTAATAAGATCCAATTTTTTCTTTCTAAAATTTCATTAAGTTGAGGCGTTCTTGAGATAGTCTAGGAATTTTCTACTTATGTATTCACCTCCTTGATTTGATTAAAGAATTTTAAGAAATTTTTTGGTTTATTTTTCTACTTCATGTCTAAATTCTTTAAACTTTTTAAAGGCCTCAGACTTGTGATGCATAAGGTACATATATCCATACTGAGAAAAATCATTGGTAAAGTTAATAAAGTAAAGAAAACCTCCTCTAGCTAGCACATCAAATGGGCCACAAATATCTAAATGCACCAGAATAAGTAATTCTGTGGTCCTTTCCCCATGTTCGATAAAGGATAGCTTGATCATTTTTTTTTGAAGGCATGATTCATAGATTGAATATGACTCGAAAGTCAACAAACTCAATAATCTGATTCTTTTCAATAATCCTATCTTCTGCAATGTGACCTAGCTTTAAGTGCTACAAATACTTTTTGTTTATACTATCTTGACGTCATTTAGAATCTATGACATTCATATTTTGCTCGACATAATTTATAGAAACATCTACATATAACTGAAAGGAACCATTTATGAGAAAACCACTACCAACTTTATTATTTTTAAAATAAATATTATCATGGTCCTTTAAGAAACTAATTACATAATCTTCCTACATTAAGTAGGAGATAGAAATTAGATTCCTACTCGTAGCAGATACAAAATAACAGTCTCTAAGAATAAAATGCTTCTAGAAAGTAGTCATCAAGGGTATGTTCCCATAGCCACAGCAGCAATCTTTACTCCATTTCGGATATATATGATCATTTCTCCATCCCTCATCCTCCTGCTATCCTCAAGTTCCTACAAAGAAGTGCACAAATGAGCACTAGATCCAGAGTCAAGCATCTAACTAGATGCAGAAGAAATCATTAGGTTTATTTCTATAATGAGCATACCTTCAGAAGATTCTCCTTCCCTCTTATTCTTTAGAGTTGCAGGTAAGCTAGGCTGTTTCGCTTTCAATGGCCATCAGAACTGTAGTGGAAACACTTTCCTTTCTCGATGGTCTTCTTCTTTGATTCTGCTTTCTTCTCCTTCTTCTTCTCCTCTTCTTTCTGTTTCTTTGTGAACCTTTTCTTCTTCCCAAAAGACTTTCTTTTGAAAGAAGTTCACTCAACAGCAAGTACAGAGCCTTTTGAACTCTTTAAGATTCTCTTAGTAGTGATTAGCATATTCAAGAGCTTAGCTAAGGTGCATTGAATCTTATTCATATGGAAGTTTACTATAAACTACCTATATGAATCAGTCAAGAACTATAGAATTAGATCAATCTGTAAGTCCTTATTCATGGATATCCCGAGCTTCTCAAGCTACTTCAGGTCCATGATCATTGACAAGCAGTGATCATGGACCGACTGCCCATCATGCACCTGTGCTTTGAAGAGTTGCTTGGATACTTTGTAGTAAGCTATGCGGCTCTGCTCATCATACAACTCTTGTAGGTGAGCCAGCATTTACTTGGCAATTCTCATGTCCTCGTGTTGGCATTGCAATTCATTAAACATTAATCCCAACATGCAGCACCTAGCCTTATTATCATTGTCTAACCACTTCTTGTGAAATGCTCTCTGATCAGTGGTCTGACGGGCTGGAAGAGGGGGAAGGTCTTGGTTAAGGACATAGGTCAATTTCTTGGAATTCATAATAATTTTTAAGTTCCAAAGCCAATTCTTAAAATTTTGTCCGATCAGCCTATTGGTTTTTAGGATTCTGGCAAGGAGGTTTGAAGTAGACATAATTCCTATAAAGAGTCAAAGTTTTTAGTTAGATTTTATATTTGACTTAACCAATTTATTTTAAGAATTTTATTTTAAAAATAAATTTGGACTTCTACTATTTTTTGGATCCCTCACACTCCCCTGGTGGAGATGCATAAACCTCCATGATCAAAGGTTTCTAGTGGGTGCTGTGGTCTCATCGATTGGCTCACTACCTCATCTGATAGTGATTGATGATAAGTTAGCCGATGAGTGGACAACTCTTGTCCAATTTTTCTTTAAATATGTTGCAGCCAACTCCGATCTCTAATTCATGAAACTCACTGTATCCAAATATTGCTCCACTCCTTAGTTAAGTCAGACCTATCATTTGCATGAAATGGAGTCATGATTGGAACTCTCATCATATCCAAAATATTGAGCCTAACCCTTTCTTATCCCATAGCATCTAATGCCTAATAGCATGGTTGTGTCTTTCTGGTGCTGAACCACTATATCCACTCGAGAACAATCAATCTTGGGAAGGCCTCGCACAACTACAATGATGGAAGACCATATGACTTAATATTTTAGAGGAAGATTTAATTTAGGTTTCATCCTTAATTAGTGGTGATAATGGCTATGACTAAGCTATGGGCATGGATTAGCTTGAACTATTAGCAATCCAATTCAAAACTCAATCAACCCAATTAGCTAGGTAAGTGAGATCAGTGGGGGGATATGCCATTAACTAACTGTTAGATATATGTGCCCTAGAAGCCAGAATTGGCTGACACGTGTAATACACTTCTAAGGGCAAAATTGTAATTTTGACTATAATTAATGAAATGGGTTATTTTCTATCACACATGTGTATTTAGTGTCTGTGATACATCCTTTGAGTTAATGGTAATGATAATTCATATTTTCAAGAGTTGAAAATTTAAGACATGAATAATCATTATTAACTCATAAACAGCTCCCGACCATAGGATCATCACGAGGATGGTGATTGATCCGGAAGGTTGGTGTACGATCGCTTCTCTTTAGTAGATGAGTCTTGAGTCTACGGTGTGGAGACACCGGAGCGAGAGTACAGGTACTCGTTAGAGAACGAGGGCACTGAGCGTGACCACCTCGAGTAGTCATTAGGAAGTCTACCTTCTCGTCAATGACTGACTCGATGCTGCAGTAGTGTGTCTGGTTCTTTGACCTGAGATGCATCGGCAGTTCACCTTGAGGGTGTTATAGTTTGACTACACCATTACTCGGTCTCCTAGCCATATGGAACCCTGAGGTGTATGTTGGCTATAGACATGTTCATTGTAGGAACTGGATTGCATCAAGATGGGATCTATCTACCTCGGTGGTAGAGGAGTAGCCCTATGATGATCATGAGAATCAAGTCCAGAAGCCCATGGCCATGGTAGAGTGAAATAATAGAAAGAGTTTCTATTTAGATTTTCACATTGGACTCGAATCGAATGATTACATCATATGACAGAGACTAGGGTTTGACGAGTTCACCTTAACCCTAATCTGATCGGGGCTCAAGATAGAAGAACTTGAATCACACAGGTAGCTGCACCAAGAGGTTCGCATTCAGCTCTGATGGGTTGCCACCATATACTGCTAGGTGTCACTGGTGGATTTTGGGAGCAATTAGAATGATTTAGATGATCGATCATTCTAGCTGTTCGAATCAGAAGAGTTCTGATCCATCGAAAGGAGTTTCGATGATGTCTATGATAGAGATCATGACATATCCCATTACCATACAGAACTGAACCTAACTGGGTCACACAAACAAGGGTTTGAATCTGGTGATCATCAATTGAACTGATCTAGTTCAATTGATCTGAATGAGATTCAATTAGGTTCAAGGAAATCGTGCTAGCACTCGATTGAACCTAACGTTCTTCTTTTACTATCATAAATAAGTTGTCCTGACTGAGCCAAAGGAGTTTGTGCTCAATCAGAGGCCTTCATATGGTCTGACTGGAGGTTGTCCAAGTCAGAATAGGTTGTCTTATTTGTAAGACATTACCTGCCATTTTTGGTCACCTGCCATTTCTTGTTCTTTGACTTTGGTCAAAAGTCTACCTTTGACTGGTCAAACGTTGACCATTGACCCTTTGACTTTTGACCACATGTCATGCACCTATTGGAGAGCTGGTGGGGGCCTGTCCCCCTGCCAGAACCTGGCAAGGAGAAGGGCGCACGCCAAGGGTGGCGTGAGCCCAAGTAGGAGGCGCCTAGGAGTCCTTGTTGGACAAGGACTCCACCTCCCTTTTGGATTCCAATCAGAGTTCTACTAAGAATCCAGTTTGACTGGTCTTAGGCGCCCTCTAAGGAGGAATCCAGGGGTCTCTATTCCAACCAATCAGATTTAGATCTGATTTCACAAAGGGTTGTGATTGGTTGAGAGGAAGAGGAGTTGGATCACAAGAGGTCTATAAATAAGACCCTGCGCCCAACCCTAATTCTAAGTAAGTGAATTCAATAGAGATTTCCCACGCCCCAAGGCTGCCTCTCCCCTCCTTCTCCATGCCATAGTCTCTTCTCCCCTTGCTCTCCACGTCCAAAAGGTGTTTTGGACTTAGGTTTGGTGCGATTCAGATCAAGGAAAGGCGATCAAAAGCAAGAAGGCTGCGCTGCTGCAAAAGGACGACTGCAGATCTTCAAAAGAGTTTTGAAGATCCTCCAGATCAGATCCAGATCTGATTTTTGGAGGTGTGATAGAGAAGAAGAGGATCTCCAGATCCAACCCGAGTGGATACCGGTAGAGGCCAGGCGCTTGCGTGGCTAAGATCCAGAACCTTCCGCTGCAATCAGGATCATCTACAGGGTAATAGGATTACCCAAATCAGGTAAATTAAATTTGATTTAATTTATCTTATTTTATTTTATTTATTAAAATAATAAGAATCAGATCTGAAACATATCAAGATCTGATTGAGATCAAGAGAAAATTTTTGAAATATATCTCTTGATCTAATCAGATCTGGACGAACCTGGACCGGGAAATCAGGATTTCCCTTCAACTGGTATCAGAGCCATGGTTCTAAATTGTTTAGATCTGATTTTAATTTTATTTTAATTAGAAAATAAAGTGATTTCAGATGTCACATGAGATGTGATCAGATCTGAAATCAGAAAAATTAAAATTAAATGATTTGGATCTAAGAACATGAAGATATGCATGACTAGTTCTAGAATAGAATAGTTCTATAGAATAGTTTTGCATGTCTTTGATTTAATCTGATTAAATCATATTTTAGATCTTCTTATTTACTATTTTCTGATATTATAAGTGTTATAATAACATCTGATAAACAGCAAATAAAAATTATTTAATTTTAAATATCATATGAGATATGATAGATGCATGACTAGACTAGTTGTAGAATAGTTCTACATAATTGTCTAGATTAGAATTTATTTTGATTAGATCAATTTAAATCTAATTTTTTAGATTATTATGTGATAATTTAGATCTGAAAACATGCATGATTTGATACATGAGATGTATGCAAAATATGCCTTGATTAGATCTAAATTTGTATATGAGATATATGATATAGATCTATAACTGTTTTGTAGATTTACATGTTCCTGATTAAGGCGTTCCTCTTGGCCGTCCGGTCATAAGAACGAAGAAGGGTTTAAAGGCCCTCTCTTCCCATTCGATGGGGTGTTCTTATGACGTGTAGGGGTGCTGCGTGTTCGTCCTTAATCAGAAACCCAAAACTTACTTTCTGCAAAACCCTAGATCCTGAAACCCTAGGATTTATTGTGCATATTTTGTTTATGAACCCAACTTAATTAAGAATTAAGTTTATGGAATATTAATTAGGTCTAAAATTGAGAATTTCAGATCTAAGACATATTCATAATACTGGGTTCGGGCTTGGGTAGCTCAATTAGGTCTAAGCGGTTGATCAAACCGAATCAAGAGTTGGTTAGATGGGATCAACAATGCTTAAATTGACCAGCCTAATAGGATTAAGTCTGGGTCAAGATCGAGTCACGATCAAGCAAGACCTAATTAGGCTCAGAGGTTAGAGTCTGGATTGTAGGCTAACCCAATTGGTTCTGACTCAACAATTTGGTGTCTAAGGTAAGTTTGGCACAGACGACCGACTGGTTTTTAATTGGAAGCTACTCGACCTGAATGCGTTCTTGTGCGAGTTAACGGCATATTCCTTCCACCGGTCTCACTTACCTGGCCATATCTGTTGACACAGTTCTGATCTGAGGTGGTCAATAATCCGAGCTGACCCATGCCACTAGGTTAGTCATAATTGTTATGACTAAGCCAAGTCTAGTTTAATGAGACCTGAATCAATTCTCCCTAAGAAAAGATTAAGTCCGAGGTCTTCCACCATTGTAGACGTGCGGGCCCTTCCCGGGGTTGATTGTTCTCGGCTGGATACAGTGGCTCAGTTGCACCGGGAAGACGCAACCATGTCTATTAGGCATTGGATGCTATGGGCTGGAGGATGAGTTGGGCTCAATATTTCGGATACGGTGAGAGACCCAATTAGGAACCCAGTCTATGCAAATGGTGGGTCTGACTTAACTAAGGAGTGGATCAATATTCCGGATACGGTGAGATTCATGAATTAGAGACCAAGTTTGGGTGCACCATGATTAGAGAATCATTGAACAAGAGTTGTTCACTCATTGGCTAACCCATCACCAATAACTGTTAGGTGAGGTGATGAGTCAGTTGGTGAGACCGCACCACCCACTAGAAATCATCAATCGCGGAGATTTTCGCATCTCTACAGAGGGAGTGTAGGGATCCGAGAAAATAGTGGGAGCTAATTTGTTTAAAAATAAAATCCCTAAACAAATTGGTCAAGTCAAAATTACAGTATCTAACTAGAATCTTTGACTCTCTACAGGAAAATGTCTGCGTCCAACCCACTGGCACGTATCCTAGACACACATAGACTGACTGGACCCAATTATAAAGATTGGCTCAGGAACTACAAAATTGTTTTGGGTTCAGAGAAGTTAACACATGTTTTGGACCAGGACCCTCCCACCTTACCAGCTCGTCCATCCACTGAACAGAGAGCGTCTCTGGAAAAATGGATTGACGAAGACAATAAGGCCAGATACTACATGTTGGGCTCGATGTCTGATGAGCTCCAGCGCCAACATGAAGATATCGGGACTGCTCGCCAAATGTTGGCTCACCTGCAGGAGATGTTTGGTGAACAGAGTCGCGCAGCCAAATATCAAGTCACGAAATGACTTTTTAAGGCTAAGATGCGTGATGGGCAGTCAGTCCAAGATCACTGTCTGACAATGATCAAGGACATGGAAGAGCTTGAGAAGCTCGGTGTGAAGTTGGACTTGGACTTGCAGAACGATATTATTCTGCAATCCTTGACTGATGCATATGGGCAATTCATCATGAATTACCACATGCATAAACTTCAAAATTCCTTGGCCGAGTTGATGAATATGCTGGTTACCGCTGAGCTTTCTATGAAAGGTTCTAAAGGCTCAGTTCTTGCTATGGAACGGACTTCTTCCAAAAGAAAGTCTTATGGAAAGAAAAAGAAGTCTGTGAAAAAGCAAAAGGTAGAAGGATCAAAGAAGAAGAAGGCAGAACCGAAGAAGAAGGTCGATGGCAAAGGAAAGTGTTTCCATTGCAACAGCGACGGCCATTGGAAGCGGAACTGCCCTACTTACCTGGCCACCCTGAAGAACAAGAAGGAAGGTCCTTCTGGAGGTATGCTCGTTATTGAGTCTAACCTTACGGTTTCTTCTGCATCCAGTTGGGTGCTTGACTCTGGTTCTAGTGCTCATCTGTGCACTTCTATGCAGGGTCTTGAGGATAGCAGGAGGCTGAGGGATGGAGACATGATCCTACGCGTCGGTAATGGAGCAAGAGTTGCTGCAGTAGCCGTGGGAACATACCCTCTGCGATTACCATCTGGTTTAGACTTAGTTTTAAAAGACTGTTATTATGTGCCTGCAGCTAGCAGGAATTTGATTTCTGTTTCATGCTTAGCACAAGAAGGTTATGTGATCACCTTCTTTAAGGACCATTGTAACATTCTTTATGAAAGAAATAAAATTGCAAATGGTTTCCTTGTTAATGGTCTTTATCAGTTGCATATTGATGTACCTGTTTTAACTATCGAGCAAAACGTGAATGCCAAACGACCTAGGGATAGTCCAAACGACAGATATCTATGGCACCTGAGATTAGGTCATATAGCAGAAGATAGGATTAACAAATTGGAGAAAAATGGGCTATTGAGTCCATTGACTTTTGAGTCATATCCAACTTGTGAATCTTGTCTTCAAGGCAAAATGACTAAACTCCCTTTTGTTGGACATGGGGAGAGGGCCACAGATCTCCTTGCCCTAGTACATACTGATGTGTGCGGCCCATTCGATGTGCCGGCTAGAGGCAATTTTGTCTACTTCATTACCTTTACCGATGATCTGTCTAGGTATGGGTATGTGTATCTTATGAGACATAAGTCTGAAGCCTTTTGAAAAGTTCAAAGAATTCAGACATGAAGTAGAAAAACAAACTGGAAAACCCATTAAGGTTCTTCGATCAGATCGAGGAGGTGAATACCTTAGCCGGGAATTCCTAGACTATCTTAAGGAAAATGGCATAGTCTCTCAATGGACTCCACCAGGAACACCTCAACTCAACGGGGTTTCAGAACGGAGAAATCGGACTCTATTGGATATGGTTCGATCCATGATGAGCTTCACAGACCTCCCAGATTTTCTTTGGGGACATTCATTATTAACTTCAATCTATTTACTGAATAGGGTTCCCTCTAAAACCGTTCCTACCACACCGTATGAGATATGGCACGGTAAGAAACCAAGTCTGAGTCATCTCAGAATTTGGGGTTGTCCGGCTTATGTCAAAAGACAACAAGCGGACAAGTTAGAGTTTAGGTCCTTTAGAGCTCGATTCATAGGATATCCTAAAGAGTCATTAGGATACTATTTCTACATTCCAGAAGACCACAATGTGATTGTGAGTCGACATGCCATATTTCTTGAAAAATAGTTTATTCAAGATAGTGGCATTGGAAAGCAGATTAAGCTTGATGAGAAAGTCTCACAAGCAGAAACGAGCTAAGGACCAAGTGGAACCAAATCAGGTTGAGCCAATAAGAACACTACCTCCTCCACCTCGTAGATCGGAAAGAGTTTCCCGTCCCCCTGAAAGATACTTAGGTATTATTTCAGAGGACGTAGAGGAA
Organism: Cocos nucifera; assembly: GCA_006176705.1. NCBI lineage: Eukaryota > Viridiplantae > Streptophyta > Magnoliopsida > Arecales > Arecaceae > Cocos > Cocos nucifera. The sequence continues at coordinate 99,345 of QRFJ01003433.1, read as the reverse complement.
ATGTTCCTCATAGGTAATGGTGCTCATGGTGATGATCCCAAAACCTACAACGAGGCGATATCAGATATCGACTCCGAGAAATGGCTTGAGGCAATGAAGTCAGAGATCGACTCGATGCACTCAAACCAAGTCTGGACCTTGGTAGATCCACCAGAAGGTATAGTACCTATTGGGTGTAAATGGATCTTCAAGAGAAAGATTGGTGCAGATGGGAATGTGGAGACATTCAAGGCTAGACTGGTGGCAAAAGGTTATAGTCAACGTGAAGGCATTGACTATCAGGATACCTTTTCCCCGGTAGCTATGCTAAAATCCATCCGCACATTGCTTGCTGTTGCAGCCTATTTCGATTATGAAATATGGCAAATGGACGTGAAAACGGCATTCCTAAATGGATATCTTGAGGAAGATATCTATATGGAACAGCCGCTAGGTTTCACATCCAGTGATACTGATCACAAGGTTTGCAAGCTGCAAAGGTCCATATATGGACTTAAGCAAGCATCTCGGAGCTGGAACACTCGTTTCAATGATGTGATCAAAAAGTTTGGTTTCATCAAAAATGAAGAGGAACCATGTGTTTTCAAAAGGGTCAGTGGGAGCGCTGTTGTCTTCCTCGTATTGTACGTGGATGACATCCTCCTTATTGGGAATGATATTCCCATGTTGACATCAGTCAAGATGTGGTTGTCCAAGGAATTCTCCATGAAAGACCTAGGTGAAGCATCCTTTATTCTAGGAATTAAGGTCTATAGGGATAGACCGAATAGGATGCTAGGACTTTCACAGAAGATGTACATAGAGGAAGTACTAAAGAGGTTTAGTATGGAAAACTCTAAGAGGGGATTAATACCCTTCAGACATGGTATTCATCTTTCCAAGAAGATGTGCCCCAGCACACCTGAGGAAATAGAACGCATGAGCAAGATCCCTTATGCTTCTGCAATAGGGAGCCTCATGTATGCCATGCTATGTACACGACCTGATATAGCCCATGCTGTGAGTGTCACAAGCAGATATCAGTCAAATCCAGGTGAAGAACACTGGACTTCTGTGAAATGTATCCTTAAGTACTTGAGAAGAACTAAGGATATGATGTTGGTCTTTGGTAACGGAGAACTCCAAGTTCCAGGGATACACAGACTCGGACTTCATGTCCGATATAGATGATCGAAAGTCGACATCTGGCAGACTGTTTGTGCTGGAAGAGTTCCAAGCAAACGGTGATACCATCTCATCCGCGATTACCTTGAGAAAGGTTACGTTGAGGTCAAGAGAGTCAACTCCGCAGATAATGTGGCAGACCCACTTACAAAGCCGTTGGGCCAGCAGAAGATCGAAGCCCACCTTGAGAAGATGGGACTTAGACTTGTAGCCAATTGGCTTTAGGACAAGTGGGAGATTGTTAGATATATGTGCCCTAGAAGCCAGAATTGGCTGACACTTGTAATACACTTCTAGGGGCAAAATTATAATTTTGACTATAATTAATGAAATGGGTTATTTTCTATCACACATGTGTATTTAGTGTCTGTGATACATCCTTTGAGTTAATGGTAATGATAATTCATATTTTCAAGAGTTGAAAATTTAAGACATGAATAATCATTATTAACTCATAAACAGCTCCCGACCATAGGATCATCACGAGGATGGTGATTGATCCGGAAGGTTGGTGTACGATCGCTTCTCTTTAGTAGATGAGTCTTGAGTCTACGGTGTGGAGACACCGGAGCGAGAGTACAGGTACTCGTTAGAGAACGAGGGCACTGAGCGTGACCACCTCGAGTAGTCATTAGGAAGTCTACCTTCTCGTCAATGACTGACTCGATGCTGCAGTAGTGTGTCTGGTTCTTTGACCTGAGATGCATCGGCAGTTCACCTTGAGGGTGTTATAGTTTGACTACACCATTACTCGGTCTCCTAGCCATATGGAACCCTGAGGTGTATGTTGGCTATAGCATGTTCATTGTAGGAACTGGATTGCATCAAGATGGGATCTATCTACCTCGGTGGTAGAGGAGTAGCCCTATGATGATCATGAGAATCAAGTCCAGAAAGCCCATGGCCATGGTAGAGTGAAATAATAGAAAGAGTTTCTATTTAGATTTTCACATTGGACTCGAATCGAATGATTACATCATATGACAGAGACTAGGGTTTGACGAGTTCACCTTAACCCTAATCTGATCGGGGCTCAAGATAGAAGAACTTGAATCACACAGGTAGCTGCACCAAGAGGTTCGCATTCAGCTCTGATGGGTTGCCACCATATACTGCTAGGTGTCACTGGTGGATTTTGGGAGCAATTAGAATGATTTAGATGATCGATCATTCTAGCTGTTCGAATCAGAAGAGTTCTGATCCATCGAAAGGAGTTTCGATGATGTCTATGATAGAGATCATGACATATCCCATTACCATACAGAACTGAACCTAACTGGGTCACACAAACAAGGGTTTGAATCTGGTGATCATCAATTGAACTGATCTAGTTCAATTGATCTGAATGAGATTCAATTAGGTTCAAGGAAATCGTGCTAGCACTCGATTGAACCTAACGTTCTTCTTTTACTATCATAAATAAGTTGTCCTGACTGAGCCAAAGGAGTTTGTGCTCAATCAGAGGCCTTCATATGGTCTGACTGGAGGTTGTCCAAGTCAGAATAGGTTGTCTTATTTGTAAGACATTACCTGCCATTTTTGGTCACCTGCCATTTCTTGTTCTTTGACTTTGGTCAAAAGTCTACCTTTGACTGGTCAAACGTTGACCATTGACCCTTTGACTTTTGACCACATGTCATGCACCTATTGGAGAGCTGGTGGGGGCCTGTCCCCCTGCCAGAACCTGGCAAGGAGAAGGGCGCACGCCAAGGGTGGCGTGAGCCCAAGTAGGAGGCGCCTAGGAGTCCTTGTTGGACAAGGACTCCACCTCCCTTTTGGATTCCAATCAGAGTTCTACTAAGAATCCAGTTTGACTGGTCTTAGGCGCCCTCTAAGGAGGAATCCAGGGGTCTCTATTCCAACCAATCAGATTTAGATCTGATTTCACAAAGGGTTGTGATTGGTTGAGAGGAAGAGGAGTTGGATCACAAGAGGTCTATAAATAAGACCCTGCGCCCAACCCTAATTCTAAGTGAATTCAATAGAGATTTCCCACGCCCCAAGGCTGCCTCTCCCCTCCTTCTCCATGCCATAGTCTCTTCTCCCCTTGCTCTCCACGTCCAAAAGTGTTTTGGACTTAGGTTGGTGCGATTCAGATCAAGGAAAGGCGATCAAAAGCAAGAAGGCTGCGCTGCTGCAAAAGGACGACTGCAGATCTTCAAAAGAGTTTTGAAGATCCTCCAGATCAGATCCAGATCTGATTTTTGGAGGTGTGATAGAGAAGAAGAGGATCTCCAGATCCAACCCGAGTGGATACCGGTAGAGGCCAGGCGCTTGCGTGGCTAAGATCCAGAACCTTCCGCTGCAATCAGGATCATCTACAGGGTAATAGGATTACCCAAATCAGGTAAATTAAATTTGATTTAATTTATCTTATTTTATTTTATTTATTAAAATAATAAGAATCAGATCTGAAACATATCAAGATCTGATTGAGATCAAGAGAAAATTTTTGAAATATATCTCTTGATCTAATCAGATCTGGACGAACCTGGACCGGGAAATCAGGATTTCCCAACATAATTAAATTTTTGCATAAATAAAATTATTAAAAAAATTTAAAAATTGAGACTCTTAGTTACGACAAATTTAAAATTCTATAGCAAAGGAATAAAGAAGAGAAATAATTATAGAATCGGCTAAAAAAACTAGCCAGCTTAATCGATCGATCCAGCAAACCCAGTTCAATCGACCATGGCTTAGAAGAAAACTAGCCCAGACAACTAGCAAACTAGCCCACATGCATAGAGAAGGCCGGCCTAGCATCCATCAGCACCTAACGTCAAGAAACCGTGCGGTCCATGATGGACTGATGGTTGACTCAGTAGGTGTGGACCCTTAAAGGGTCCATGAAATTAACCATGCGGCATTGGAGGGTAGAATCAGTATTTCAGCTAATGCGGTGAGCACGGATTGGCAGAGGTCATCGTTATGCCCCATCCAAGATGGTTCACAAGCGGGGATGTGCATGATCCAACGATCCAGCTCGCTGTCAGTCATCATCTAATGGCTAGGGGCATTTTTTGGTTTTGTTTAGTATTCCTTTGGCGATCCTAGACATGATCAAATGGCATTCGACGGTCTGATCAGAAGATCCAATAGCCCAGAGTCCATTAGGGGTTGATCAAAACAAATAACGACTGATTTTGATGGATTTTGAAGGATTTTGATATGTTCAATGAAGATTTGATGGCCAGAATTTCTCTAGGACCATTGAATCTGATCCAAATTCAAAGAGGACTCCAAAAAGAACTCTACAAGCCCTATTTTTCTCTTCTATTTAAACCTCTTTATACTTGAAGCCCTAAGACAAGTCTTCTTAGCTAAGAGCACACAAAAACTCTTACTCTTCTCCTCAAAACTCTCTTCCTCTCTTTCCTCTGAGCCCTAAATAGAGCCTCCTCCCTCTTTTATTCTCTCTTTTCCTCCTTTCTACTTCCTTTCCTCTTCTTCCATCCTTCATTGAGGAGCTTTGAAGAAGCCAGGAGCTAGCAGAACGTCAAACATGCATAGTTAAGGAGCTGAATTCTGAAAGAGTAGATGAAATCTTCATGCATGAATTATACTTTTCTTTTCTTTATCTTTTATAATTACTTTTTATGTAAATATGTTCTCCTACCTAGTTTTTAATGAAATTTATCTTTTTATGCATGAGATCTTGACATTTTGACATGCTTATTATTGATTAAAGATCTAAATAAATTATATTTATTGGAATGGACTGTGATCGGAAGATATAGTTCATACTTAGTTTAATAATTTATTTTAGAAAAAATCATTAAAAATTATTTTTTAAATTTTTAAGAACCAAAATATTGAATAATTTATGATTTCATAGAGATGGATAATAATCAAGAGATATAATTTATTCTCTAATAAAATAAATTATAATCATAACTAAATTATTAAAAATAATAAATTTTTATATTAAAAAGAATTACCATAATCCTACTAGAGATGGATTCAATATTCTAGAATATATTTAATTAATTCTAAATTCTAATTTATTATTATTTATACTTTTTAATTTTAATTTATAAACTTTCAATCATTTTTTTTAATTTACTTATTTAAATTTTTACTTAATAAATTAATTTAAATTTTTTAATTAAAATTGAACATAACTCAGCTTTCAATCTTCAAGAAAATCGATAATCGACTCACCACTATCCTAATTAATAGTAATATTGGTTTTAATTTTTATTTGTTACTATAATGATAAGCATCAAATTTTTGGTACAATTATCAGAGATGGTAGCATGGTTGCTTAAATTAAAAAATTAATTAATTAATTTAAAATAATAAAATAAAAAATAAAAAAAATAAAAAGTTTATTGCTCTTCAATTTTATCTAGTTATTACTGCCTTTCATAATTGATTTTTTTTATAATTTAGATTAATTTATTACTTTTTAAGATTTAATCACTTGAATTTACTTTTCTTTGCAAAATTGAAAAGAATTAGAAACTAAAAAAATATAAAACTATAAATCCTAAAATCATTAACATCTCATAACACTTAATTAATTTAGTGTAACCAAAAGTATAAAGTAAAATTAATTTTTAACTTAATTGGATAACTTATTTCTTTGCATTGCATCTCCATAATTAACTTAAAAGACACAATCCATTAATTAAGATAAGGTGGGGATTTGATCACCATTTCTTAGCCCACAAACCACCACCCTTCATATTGCATTGACCCAGACCTTAATTTAAAATCAATTAGATGTTGGCCCTAAGATATTCGAGCTCAATAGGATAAGAAAATTCAAGAGTTGGATCGGATTCAAATTGATTAATTACTTGGTGTCTAAGGTAAGTAGTTTAAAGAAGATAATTTTTAATTAGTTCCATTGTTTGATCTGGCCAACTTAGTTGGTATCTAAGAAAAGCAACAAGCAGAAAATCTTTCATATCTTATACTTACCTGGCTGAATTAGTTAGCCAATTTTGGGTTTGGAGTGCTCAAAGGTGATCTTGGAATGGTTAGGAGTTGTCTAGATCTAGGTTAACCCTAAGATAGAGAGTCCAAGCTTGCTTAACTTGATTATAATTAATACTAAATTCAAAGCTAATTAAAGTACTTTTCTCTCTTTCATCTCTAGATTTAGGACTCCTTAAGACTCATCTTTAGAATCCTCTTCTTTTTTTCTCTCATCTCTCTAAAATTTTTGAAAAAAAATAAATTTAAAAAAAATAAATTATAAAATAGCAACTTGGAAAAGAAAATTTGGTCAATTAGTAAGAATAGATCCAAATCCTATCCTAATCTAAGAAATTTCTGAGTCCATAATGAGTGAGATAGATTAAGAACCTCAAATCCTAAAAGACTTCTGCTATCCAATTGGGTTAGCTCAACCATCTTGTATCCAATTACCTTAGACGAATGCAACCAATTTTGAAATTAAATCTTAAATTATCAACATGCTCCCTAAATTCATCGAGATTGAGGATGCATATATTTTCATTAGAAAATTTAAGGAAGTATGTGATACTACGAGAATGGACCAACTCTCAGAAGATGCTATTAAATTTAGGCTGATTAATTTTGCTCTCAAGAAAAATACAAAAAAATGGTTATATAGTCTACCCAACTACTCAATCACAAAATGGGATGGCTTTGTAAAAGTATTCTTGAGAAAATTTTTTCTACATAACAAAATATCCAAGTTAAGAAACAAAATTAATTAATTTTATCAATTAAGGGGACAGTCGTTTTGGAAGTGTTTAGACTGATTTAAGAACCTCTTGAGTCAATGCCCATACCATGGAATAGAAACATGGAGGTTATGTCAAATCATTTATGAAGGTCTAGACCCAAGTTCTAGGACTATGCTAGAATCAATGTGCCAGGACCAATTTATGCATAAGAAATCTAATGAGGCTAGGTAATTTTTAGAGGATCTAGCAGAAAAGAGCCTACAGTAGGAGACAACTAGGAAACCTATGCCAGCATTAGGTGGTATACACCAAGTCCTAATAATCCTAGCTACAGAAGCTAAAATTGCCGCTTTACAATGAAGATTAAAGGCTTTAGAATTGCAGAGACTAACCAATGTAAATCAAGTGTCTGCACCCATGTGCAACAGTTGTAGTGTACCAGACCATGTCATAGAGGAATGTCCCTTCTTAATGAAATCAATAGAAAATGAGTTTGCATAGGTTTATGCAGCATATCAAAGATCAAACAATAATCCTTATGCATCCACTTATAACTCAGGATGGAGAAACCATCCTAATTTTTCATGGTCACAAGGTCTAAATATAGGCGGTCCTAGCTTCAACCAATCAAACCCAAGGCCTGATCGCTGTCGTAGGTAGTCAAAAATAAAATCTAATTCACTGCTATATAGATAGGGTAAGTCAAGATCATATCCATAGGGATCATGTTAATTGCATTTAAATAATAAATTTAACTTGAGAGTAGGATTTAAGAATTAATTAAAAGGCTACTTAATTAATTAAGAAAATAAATAAATAAGCAAATTAATTTAAAGGAAGGTTGCAAGTATAGAGATGGATTCTTAGGATTTCAGTTGATCACTTATCTGATAGCTGGTACTCTTTTTAATATGCTATAATTAATATCTAATCAATAAAGATATAATCTATCTTAGAGAGCACGGCCTGTATCCTCAGATTATAGCCCATCCCTTAAAGATATAGGTTAGTCTAAATTGATTTAGATATAATATCAAGAATTAATCCAAATATAATCTATCCCAAGAGCACGAATCGTACCCATAGATCATGGCTCGCCCCAATGATAATAAACTATTCTAGATTAATTGCAAGAAAATAAAGATATAAAAATATTATAACTAAAAATAGTCTTTATAGCAAATTAAAAAGAAATACAAAAGATGAAAAATAGAAAATACTATCAAAATAAGATTATAATGATCTTCTGAGAACTAGGTGATTAGCCAGACATCAAAAAGCTTCTCACTGAAATCTTCATCCTGGAGCCTTGCTGAAGAATTCGAGCCTCAGCAAGTGACAGAAATTTAGAAAAGGAGAGAAGTTTTGGTGGAGATGCAGGCTTTGGTGCTAGTTTGAAGAAGGAAGAAGAGAAAAGGTTGAAGAAAGAAGAGCTTGAGAGAGAGAATCAAGGAGAGAGATAGCTTGCTGGTGGTTTTGGAGAGGAGAGAGGCTTAGAGAAGCTTAGGAGGGGCTAATCCCCCAAGGGGAGGCTTATCAAAGCTTTAGGGAGATTTAGGGAGATTTTTATAGAGAGAAAAGAAGAGAAATTAGGTTAAGATCAGAGAAAAGTAGTAAAAATTGAGTTTAAATCAGATTCTACTGTCTGTGGTAATTTTCTACCATCAGATCGGATCTCAATGGTCCAGATTTGGTCAAAATCGAACTTCTATAGCTATTCTTGATTAAATTTCAGCCATTTGATCGAGCTTAAGGTTGAATTTGGACCATTGGATGGCGTTGGATCTTCTTTAATCTAGTTGGAGATGAATTCTAATCATTGGATCTTCACCGGCTCGCTTCCTGATCGTTGGATCGCCTAAATCAGCTGGATCTCTTCGAATCAACTCGAGAATTGACGTGGACCATTGGATCTTGATTGGGATGAATGCCTATCATCGAATCGCATAATTACTATTCCTGTAGACCGCATAGACCGACCGCATCAGACACCACAACCAATCACGTGGAGCTCTGCCTAAGAAAATTACTATTCTACCCCTATGAGCTGTGATGGAATTTTCATGAACCCCTTAAGGGTCCAAGTTTGCCACATGGCATGCTTTGGTTCGCCGTGTCTGTTGAGTTGGCTGATCTACGATAGGAACCGTGGACCGACCTTCCAGCCTATCGTGTGCTGGACTATTTTTTTTTTCTTTTTTCTTTTATTTAAATCTTTCGAGCTTCATAACTTTTTCATTTTAGCTCCAATTTGAGTGAAATTTATTTTGTTGCAACCCATAAATAGAGCTCTTTTCATCCATAGTCTTCTTTTCTACAAAAGATAAAATAAAAGTATTAATTCTTAAGAAATAAGGATAAATTAATTAATAAATTAATACTTTTATACATATATTTTATATGTTTATCAAGGCCTAACCCTATGACAAATAATCTACCAGGCTTTAACAATAGTGAAAAGAAATTAGACTCTTTAGAAAAAAGCCTAAAAATCCTGACAAAATCGATCATTGATAATGTAACTACCCTTAATACTTTTATGCAAACTATTGGTCAATTGCTAATAGTAAACAAACAAGCAATAGCTCATCTAGAAATGCAATTAGGATAGTTAGCTTTTACTGTGAGTGAAAGAGTAAAAGTTTAGATTACCAAGTCAACCTGAGGTTAACTTTAGAACCTAAAATAATTGGAAATTGCAGCAAGGAGCCTAGATTAACCAATTAAATACTATCCATACACTAAGATCTGAAAAATAAATAGACAACCATGTAGGTACATCTAAAGTAGTAGAAGAAGAAATAAAAGGCCCACTATTTGAACCAATATCTGAATAGGGCCAATCTAAAGAACCTAAAGAAATAAAACTTGATTCACCAGCAAAGCCTGCACCAGAATTAGTTGGATCAATACATAAGATTGTATCATCCTTTTCTAATAGATTAAAGTCCAACCGAAACCCAGCCCAACTAGAGATACTCATGGAAGTCTTGAAACAAGTTAAAGTAAATATTTCTTTATTAGATATGATCCAACAAGTTTCATCATATGCTAAATTTTTTAAGAACTTGTGTACCAGAAAAAAATCCACCAATGTACCTAAGAGAGCCTTCCTAGTAGCTAGTGTGAGTTCATACCTATCAAACCATATGCTGATGAAATACAAAGATCTAGGATCTTCCACTATTTCTTGCATCGTAGGAAAAATCCTCATTGATAAGACTCTATTAGACTTAGGGGTGAGTGTCAATATACTACTTTACTCAGCTTATGAAAAGTTAGAGTTGGAGAAATTAAAGCTTACAAGAATGACATTATAATTAGCTGATCAATCTTTAAAAGTACTAAGAGAAATAGTAGAGAATGCATTAACTAAGGTCAGTGATTTCATCCACCCAGTAGATTTCATAATTCTAGAAACTGAACCTATAATTAATCCAAATGGCCACATCCCAATTATACTAAGTAGACCATTTCTGCCACAGCTAATACTCAAATCAACTATCAAAATGGTCTAATAAAATTTTTCTTTGGTAATATGATCATAGATCTAAATATTTTTAATCTATTTGAAATGAACCAAGTGACCTGAACTGGATACAGAACAATGTTTATGAACCCATTGATCTAAGTGATGAAAATTTGACATAGAACTATGGACAAATTAGAACTATGAAGAATTTGAGAAGGTCAATGATTTAGCTATAGTCAATATGGAACTTAGATGGGAGCCTCTAATTGAACCATTGTCTAGACCATTAGTGGAGGAAACACCTAAGTTAGAATTAAAAACACTCCCCAAACATTTGAAATATGCATATCTAGGTCCATCAAAAACCTTACTAGTAATTATTTCTACAGACCTAGACCCTATACAAGAGAAAGAATTATTGACCGTTCTTAAGAAAAATAAAGAAGCATTAGGATGGACCATGACTTATTTAAAGGAGATTAGTCCCTCAATAGTTCAACATAGAATACATCTATTAGAGGATGCTCAGCTAAAAAGAGGTTCCCAAAGGAGACCTAACCTAGCTATGAAAGAAGTTGTAAAAAAAGAAATAATAAAACTCTTTGACAATGGACTAATATATCCAATCTCATACAGTTCATGGGTAAGCCCAGTACAAGTAGTATCCAAGAAGTCAGGAGTTACTATAGTCCAAAACGATAATAATAAATTGATCCAAATAAGAGTTCAAATAGGATGAAGGGTCTGCATTGATTATAGAAAATTAAATATAGCTACCCGAAAAAACCATTTTCCTCGATCCTTCATAGACCAAATGTTAGAACGACTAGCAGAGCATGACTTTTATTATTTTCTGGATGGATACTCGAGATACAATCAGATTCTTATAGTCCCTGAGTATCAAGAAAAGACTATCTTTATCTGTCCATATCAAACCTTTGCCTACAGATGCATGCCCTTTGGGTTATGTAATGCATCAGCTACTTTTTAAAGGTACATGACTAGCATTTTCTCAAATATGGTTGAAAGGTTTCTTAAAATTTTCATGAATGATTTTTTCATCTTTTGATCCACCTTCACCGATTGTCTTCACCATCTTAAGTTAGTCTTAGAAAGATGTAAAGTAATGCATCTAGTTTTAAATTAAAAAAAAATGTCAATTTATGGTTAAGGAAGGTATAGTCCTTGGTCATGTAATTTCAAAATGAGGTATTAAAGTGGATAAAACCAAGGTAGATTTAATTGCAAACCTTGCACTACAAAAATTAGTAGAAGAAATTCGCTCTTTTCTTGGACATGCTGGTTTTTATAGGTGATTTATCAAAAATTTTAGCAAAGTAGCTAGACCATTAATTAATTTATTAGTCAAAGATGTTAAATTTGATTTCATACCTGAATATCTTAAGTCCTTTAAAAATTTAAAGAAGAAATTGCCTTCAGCCCCAATTTTTCATCCATCCATATGGACTCAATCTTTTAAGCTCATGTGCAATGCATCTGATCATGTCATAAGAGCTATTCTAGATCAAAAGATTGATAAGCTACCTTGAGTGATCTATTATGCTAGCAGGACCTTAAATGAAGCATAGCTTAATTACTCAACCACTGAAAAGAAATTTCTAGCTATGATATTTGAATTAAAAAAATTTAGGTCCTATTTAGTAGGATCTCATTTAATTATCCATACTGATCATTCAACTGTTAGGCACCTTCTCTCAAAGAAAGATGCTAAGGCATGCCTAATTAGATGGATCCTGCTTTTGCAAGAATTTGATCTAGAGATCTAGGATAAGAAAGGTAATTAAAATGTAGTGACAAATTATTTAGCTCATCTAACAATCGTACCAACTAAGAAAACACCTGTTAGTGAGTCATTTCCTAATGAACAATTGCTGTCAGTAACATCAAAACCATGGTATACTAACATAGTAAATTTTTTAGCCATTGACCAAGTTTCAATGCACTGGACCACTCAAGACAATAACAAATTTTTTTCTTAAGTAAAGTATTTTATTTGGGATGATTCATATTTATTTAAACCATGTCCTGACCAAATCATAAGAAGATGCATCCCTGATAATGAAGTTAGAAGCATTTTTTCCTTTTGCCATGACGAAGCTTATGGTGGTCATTTTGGAGTTAAAAAGACAGCAGCTAAAGTGCTCTAGTGTGGATTCTATTGGCCTAACCTATCTAAAGATGCCCATGAATACTGTAAAAGTTGTCCTAGGTGCCAACAAATAGGTCTGATCACAAAAAAAGATATGATGCCTATGAATCTAATTTTAATTATAGAGATTTTTTATGTATGGGGAATAGACTTTATGGCACCATTTTCAAAATCTTTTGGGAATGACTATCTTAGTAGCTATTGACTATGTATCCAAGTGGGTAGAGGCAGTCCCATGCAAGACTAACGATAGTAGGATTGTCATCAAATTTCTAAAAGAAAATATCTTATCTCGATTTGGTACCCCTAAAGTTATTATCAGTGATCATGGAACACACTTTTGCAATGTATCGATCTTTTGCATCACTGATGAAAAAGTATAATATTATCTATAAACTAGCCACACCCTATCATCCACAAATGAGTGGGCAAGTTGAAGTTTCTAATTACCAAATTAAGCTAATCTTAGAGGAGACAGTAAGCATAAATAGGAAAGATTGGTCTTTAAAACTAATAGATGCACTATGGGCATATCGTACAGCTTTCAAGATCAACTTAAGAATGTCTCCATATAGGTTTATATTTGGTAAAGCATATCACTTGTCGGTAGAACTGGAACATGGGACAATGTGGGCCATTAAACAATTAAACATGGACTTGGATACAGCCGGAGACCTGAGAAAATTATAAATCAATGAACTTGAGAAAATAAGGAATGAAGCCTATGAAAATGCCAAAATTTATAAAGAAAGAATTATAGCTTTTCATGATCAAGTAATTAATAAAAAAATCTTTTATACCTGAATAAAAAGTTCTTTTATATAATTCTAGGTTACACCTATTTTAGAGTAAATTAAGATCTAGATGGATTGGATCCTATATAGTTAAGAAAGTCTTCTCATATAGGGCCATAGAGATTGAAAACCCAAGCAATGATGTTACTTTTAAAGTTAATGGACAATGACTAAAATCATTCTTTGAACTAACCAGTAAACCTATTGTAGAAGCCATGGTTCTTTACAAACCTATATACTTGGATTAATTTTTGAACAAGTTCGGCTGAAGATGTTAAACTTTGTGCTTACTGGGAGGCAACCCAGCTTTTGCTTTTGCATTTTCTTTTTATTTTTAGTTTGCCTTTATTTCAGGACTAAGTTGGAGGGACAACTAGGGACCTATGCTAAATGAAGAATAAAAAAAACCCTAGGCCGAGCCAAGAACATATTAAGTTAGGTGAACTCTTTTCTTATTATTTTGTTGTCATTTATCATACTTTACTTTTTTCCTCCATAGAGGATAATAGAAATTAAGTTGGGGGGAGGATAAATAAAAATAATTAAGTCCTTAAGTATGGTAATAATTAGCTTATGTACCTGATTTCATCCTAATTTAAAATTTTTCAGACATTTTAATCGATGATTGATTAATGGTCTAGAGAATTTTTGAAATACTAAGGATCAAATTATTAAGAAAATCAAATAAATGGTTAGGTTTAAAATAGAATAAATTTCTGAGTGACTCAAAATCCTTCTTTCAGCCTATATTCAATAAAGAATATACTTTGTATAGGTATAAGTAGAAAATATGAAAAAAAAGTCAAAGAAAAAGAGAAATCAAAATGAGAAAAAAAATTCTTAGCTAGCGCGGCAAGCATGGATTGGCAGAAATCTTCATTACACCTAGTCCATGATGGTTCATAAGCAAAGATGTGCATGATCTAATGGTTCAGGTTGTTGTTGGTCATCATCTAACAGCTAGAGGCATTTTTTGGTTTTGTTCAATATTCCTTTGGCAATTCCAGGCATGATTAGAAGGCATCCGATGGTTTGATCAGAAGATCCAATGGCCTAGAGTCCATCTGGGCCTGATCAAAACAAATAATGGCTGATTTTGATGGATTTTGAAGGGTTTTGATCTGTTCAACGAAGATTTGATAGCCAGAATTTCTCCAAGACCATTGAATCCGATCCAAATTCAAAGAGGACTATGAAAAGAACTCTACAAGCCCTATTTTGCTCTTCTATTTAAACCTCCTTACACCTAAAGCCCTAAGACAAGTCTTCTTAGCCGAGAGCACACAAAAAGTCTCTTCTCCTCAAAACTCTCTTCATCTCTTTCCTCTCAACCCTAAATAGAGCCTCCTCCCTCTCTGTTTCTTTCTTTTCCTCCTTTCTTCTTCCTTTCTTCTTCTTCCATCCTTCACCGAGGAGCTTTGAAGATGTCGGGAGTGAGCATATCATCAAACATGCATGGCTAAGCAGTTGAATTCTAGGAGAGTACATGAAATCTTCGAGTATGGATTGTACTTCTCTTTTATTTATCTTTTATAATTATTTTTTATACAAACATGTTCTCCTATCTAGTTTTTAATGAAATTTATCTTTTTATTCAATAAGATCTTGACTTTTTGATATGCTTATTATTGATTAAAGATCTAAATAAATTATATTTATTAGGATGGGTTATGATAGAAAGATACAGTCCATACTTAATTTAATAATTTATTTAAAAAATTATTAAAAATCATGTTCTAAATATTTAAGAATAAAAGTATTGAATAATTTATGATTTTATAGAGATGGATCATAATCAAGAGATATAATTCATACTCTAAGAAAATAAATTATAATCATAACTAAATTTTAAAAATAATAAATTTTTATATTAAAAAAATTACCATAATCTTGCTAGAGATGGATTCAAAATTTTAGAATATCTTTAATTAATTTTAAAATTCTAATTTATTATGCTTTACTTTTTTTATTTTAATTTGCTAAACTCTTAATTATTTTTCTTTAATTTACTTATTTAAATTTTTATTTAATAAATTAATTTAAATTTTTTAATTAAAATTGGACCTTACTTAGCCTTCAATTTTCAAGAAAATCAACACCTGACTCACCACTATCCTAATTATTAGTAAGATCAATTTTATTTTTTATTTATTGCTGTAATGACAAGTATCAAATTTTTGATTTCATCCCAATTTGAGGTTTTAAAGGTATTTTAATCGATGATTGATTAATGATCTAAAGAATTTTTAAAATACTAAGGACTAAATTATTAAGAAAATCAAATAAATGATTAGGTTCATTACAAAATAAATTTTTGAATGACTCAAAAATCTTCTTCTAGCCTATATTTAATAAAGAATCTATTTTGTATGAGTATGATTGAAAAATATGAAAAAAATTAAACAAAAAGAGAAATGAAAATGAGAAAAAAAATAGATAATGTTATTCACATAAAAAAAATTGGTCTTCCACCGAGTAACCAGATCTCGTTGCCTAAGTAAACAATATTATTCACATCAAAAAATGGACAATGTGAAGAAGCTTGTTATACATCTTGTTTTAACCTATAGCCTATTTGATTTGAGTCAGTAAGTCCGAGGGATGTTCTACACCTAATACCCTAAAAATAACTAGTTTGGGAGTCATTAGTCTAAAGCTTGCTACAAGAGTCAAATAGAAAGCTTAAGGGGTTAAAACATTTCACTGGTTGTATGTTAAAAAAAAATCTCTAGTCCATACCAAAGATTGAGGATTTAAAGAATAAAAGTGGGGAGTTGGACAAAAAAAGCTTTAAATTTTTATGTTGTTCACTTAACCACTATTTGGGATAGAATTAATAATCTGATGATGTATCTCTTAAATCTATAACTAGGTATCAACTGACCTTAAGGTGATCTGAAGAAACTTTTATATCTTATCAAGTTGGTACATATTTCAAATTTTTTTTTTTACTCGAGGATGAGTAAAACTCAAGTTAGGAGTGATAAATATCATAAATTTATTAATAAAAATATCTAAAAATAAATAAATTAATATTTTTTTAAAAAAATTTATATTTTTATTATTATTTTATAAAAAAGCTTCATTAATGCAAAGAGCTTGATTTATGGGTTCAAATGAATCAAATTTGATGAAAATTAGAGCTAAAATGGTGTAGAAATGGAAGCCAAAAGTTTAAATGAAGAAAAATAAAAAATATATTTTTTTTTCAACTAGTTCAGGCCGAATCGGCTTAAAAAATCGGCCAGCTAAATTGGACGATCTAGGAAAACTAGTCCAACCGATGATGGCTCAGACAAAAACCAACCCAGCACACCCAGCAAACCAACCCACGTGCACGAAAAAGGTCAGCCCAGCATCCATCAGCACCTAACTTCATCTTGACGTCAGGAAGCCATGTGATCCATGATGGATCGATAGCTAACACAATAGGCATGGACCCTTAAAGGGTCCATGGAATTAACCACACGGCATTGGAGGGTAGAATTGATATTTCAACTAATGCGGCAAATGCAGATTGGTGAAGGTCTTCATTACACCCGGTCCACGATGGTTTACAAGCAAGGATGTGCATGATCCAACAATCCAGGTTACTACCGATCATCATCTAATGGCTAGGGGCATTTTTTAGTTTTGTTTAGTATTCCTTCGGTGATCCCAGGCACGATCAGACAGCATCCGATGGTCTGATCAGAAGATCCAACGGCCTAGAGTCCATTAGGGGCTGATCAAAACAAATAATGGCTGATTTTGATGGATTTTGAAGGGTTTTGATTTGTTCAACAAAGATTCAATGGTTAGAATTTCTCCAAGACTGTTAAATCCAATCCAAATTCAAAAAGGACTCTAGAAAAACTCCACAAGCTCTATTTTTCTCTTTTATTTAAACCTTCTAACATCTGAAGCCCTGAGACAAGTTTTCTTAGCCGAGAGCACACAAAAACTCTCAACTCTTCTCAAAACTCTCCTTCTCTTTTTCCTCTTAGCCCTAAATAGAGCCTCCTCCCTCTCTTTCTTTCTTTTCCTCCATTCTTCTTCCTTTCTTCTTCTTCCATCCTTCACCGAGCAGCTTTGAACATGCCAAGAGTGAGCAAATCATCAAACATGTACGGCTAAGGAGCTAAATTCTAGAAGAGTAGATAAAGTCTTCGAGCATGAATTATACTTTTTTTTATCTTTTGTAATTATTTTTTATGCAAACATGTTCTCCTGCCTAGTTTTTAACGAAATTTATCTTTTTATGCATGAGATCTTAACTTTTTGACATGCTTGTTATTGATTAAAGATCAAAATAAATTATATTTATTAGGATGGATTGTGATCAAGAGATATAGTCCATACTCAATTTAATAATTTATTTTAAAAAAATATTAAAAATTATGTTCTAAATTTTTAAGAATTAAAGTATTGAATAATTTATGATTTCAGAGAGATAGATCATAATCAAGAGATATAATTCATCTTCTAAGAAAATAAATTATAATCATAACTAAATTCTTAAAAATAATAATTTTTTATATTAAAAAGAATTATCATAATTTTTCTAAAGATAGATTCAAAATTTTAGAATATCTTTAATTAATTCTAAAATTCTAATTTATTATTCTTTACTTTCTTTTTATTTTAATTTGCTAAACTCTTAATTATTTTTTTTAATTTACTTATTTAAATTTTTATTTAATAAATTAATTTAAATTTTTTAATTTAAATTGAACATAACTCAATATTCAATCTTTGAGAAAATCGATATCCGACTCATCATTATTCTAATTAATAGTAAGATCGGATTTAATTTTTATTTATTATTGTAATGACAAGTATTATTTATATTAGATATCAATTTGTTAATGTAGAGTTGATTAGGTTAGCCTATAATCTAGGCTCAAACTGCTGACCCAAATTAGGTCTTAAGTTGATCAATAATATATGACTGTTAATTGATCTGACCAAACTTACAACTATTTGGACTGGTCATAGAGAACTCTTGATGTAATCCTAACCAACAATTGATCTGGATTGATCAACCACTCATGCTAGACCTAATCAAGCCATCCACACCTTGAACCCATATATTATGAAATTGTCTTAGATCTTTTAATTTATAATTTTTAGATCTGCTCAATTTCATAACTTAATTCTTAATTAAGTATAGCAAATCATGGATTTATGTGTATACCATAAAATTCTAATTTAGATTTAGAATTAATTTCATAATCTAAATAATTTTACATGCAACATCAAATAGATCTTAAGATTTTTGCATCTAGGATTTAGTAGAAAGTAAGTTCATCCTTTTATTGCTCTTTTTCATAAGGATCGTCATAAGTGGCACTCCTACATGCCATAAGAGCACCCCATCGAATAGGAAGAGAGGATCTTTAAAGCCTTTCTTTTTTGTATGATCGGACGGCCATGGTGATATCTCCATTTCAAGTACTATGCTACTAAGATTTAATTCTAGATCTACATTATGCATATATCTCATATATGAAAAATAGATCTAATCATGCTTTGATTACATACATCTAATGTATTTTAAAAATACATCTCATGTATTTTTAATCTAATGCTATTTTTGATCTCATCAAAATTAAAATCTAGATCTATGAACTATTAATCTGGCTCTGATACCAGTTGAAGGAACGAATCAACTAGTCAGATCGGATTAGATTAGATGCAGCGAAATTCAAAACTTTTGAACCTGATCCAGTAATTAATTCATAGATCTAAATATGAATAAGAGCATATAAATATACATACAATGGGTGATCACATCACCTTAGTGCGAATAGATGATCTCCATAATCGAATGATCCAAACTCGATCGAGGTCCACCATTGAGCCACACAAGTGTCCAACCTCTATAGGTATCTACTCGAGCTCGGATCTAGATGTCTTCTCTACCTTTGATCAGCCATCAACAAGTTAGATCTGGATTTTTTGGATTTGCCTTTGATCTGATCATCAGTAGCAACTTGATCAATGATTGATCTATTAGGAAATATGTCCTAAAATCAATCATCTAAGTTGTAGATGATTGCAATTAGTATATGAATTATCAATTAATAATAATTATTTAGCTTATTCATCATAAAAGTTCTATCTTTCTTAATTGAACTTTTATATTATGATGAAGTCCTTAGAACCACAATCAATCAATAAAAGAGGATTTATCAAATAATTTTTAAAATTATTTATGACCAAATGATAAGTTATTAACTAGGATGATAACTTATCGAGTATAGATCGTTGTATATCATATGCGTTGGTTAACCTCTTAACCAAGTGGTGTGAAGATACTGGTATAACATATAGATGAGATAAAGGAGTACATGTTCACTAAACATGACCAATATAGTACTTTACAGTCAAGAGTAGCTAGCAAAAGCCAATGGGTATAAATATCTTTCTGGCCTGAGATCACCATGGTGACTTATAAGCAACTTACTATACTTTAGTGCTGGACTATCTATATTTTTAATATAGTAACAAAAGCTTTTTGAGTGCAACCAAATACTTGTAGAGTCGATATATGAGTCAAGATGGGATTGATCATTTCTGATTAATTTTAAGAGCGAATGTCTTACTGTATTTCAATTTAACAAAATCTAGGCTTGGATAATCCTCGTAAGGAGTCACAAAATTTATAAATTTTGAAATATAATATGAATGAATTATTTTGAGTTTTGACTATAAACTCGTAGTTATCCTGAGCATTAAGAATCAAACAGATGAATTATACGATAATTATAGGCCAGGGTTCTAAGAATGTTACTTTGCATACATTTGACCTATCCAAACATCAGGTACCATTGCTAGATGGTCATTTTGATTGGTATAAAATTAATTTCTATACTACTGACTTAGGTTGTAGGAGAATCTATTAGCAATTAGATTGCTAATTGACTTAATTTGATTAAGTAATTAGGCTAAGATCAAGTTTAATTGAATTAGATTCAATTAGAATTAGATTTGAACTTGATTGGTTCAAGTCTAATTGGTTTATGAGAAAAGCCAATTACAAGAGAGAATAATTTCCTGTTTAATTAGGACTCGAGTGCACCTAATTTTTAATTAAGTTAAAATTTAAATTATATTTAAATATAGTTTAATCTAATTTAATTAGATTTTTAGTTAGACTAGGATCTTCCTTAATTAGGTTACATTAATCCTAGTTCAATGAATTTTATAAATTAGGTTTGACCTAGTCATATTGAAGAAGCCCCAATTGGACTAGGACTCTCCCTCTTCTCTTGTGCCTAGAACCCCACACTCCTCATTTTTCTTTCAAATGTTTATGTGAGTTTTTCCCACACATAAGAAGCATCCTTGCACCCTCTCCTCTCTTGTTTTGAAATAAAATTTGACTAGATCAAAATAAGGAAGTTGTTTTGACTTAGGACTCTAATTTGCTAGAGTTTCAATTTTCAAAAACTCTCTTCCTTTTCTTTTGGAATAAAATCCTATGCCCACCTTTGTTAGATGCCTCCTCTTTCTAAATTTTTTTGCACCTCATCATCCTTCCTAGCATGGGAAATTTGTTTCCTAAAGAGTCTTGGAGGCGTCAAAGATTTGGATGCCACCAAGAGTCCTTATTCTACTAGGTTTTAACCTAGTCCACTATTCGAGGGGGGGGGCACTTTTTAAGGGTTTGAGGCATGAGAATTCCTTAAATTTTTCATAGAAAAGCAGAGAAAAAAGGGAGAGAGGGTGTGGGAGGTTGGGCACTCCAAGGTGTTGGGTGTGGTGGTCTTTTTAGGACATGAATTGTTTATGTCCTGTTGAGAACAAAGGAAGAGAAGATTTATCTTCTCTATGGTTTCTTTATGAGTTTCTTCTTCTTTATCTTTTGAGAGACTTTTCATAAGAAAGTTTAGAGAGAAAGAGAGAAAGGGTGTGGAAAAATACTTGAGGAGAGGGTCTCCTCTTGTTAAAGACAAGGAGATTTATTTAAGACATCAATAGTTGATATTCTAGAAGAGAAGATGGGTCTTCTCTTAGAATTTTCTCCTTGAGCTTTTTCTTCTTCTTTTTGAGAGATCCAAGAGTTGGTCTTCTTCCTCAATCCTCCATCTATTCTTCCTCTTTTGGAGGGTCCAAGAGATCTAAAAAATATTTTTCAGATTGACCATTAGGAGAGATCCGTAAAAAGCTAGCACTCCAAGCAGATCTATATTCAATGAACCTTCGATCAGCATGGCAACCTCGTGTGGACAACCTATAGAAGCTGGACATCCTGTGTAGCTCCAAGCAATGAAGACAACCTTGGATATTAGCTGTGGTGTTCTCGACCCACACAAAGATAAAGAGATCTGATCTCTTTTTGAGCTAGATGTTGACTAGGATTTTCTTGATATGATCTAGAGTATTGATATGATCAATACTACTTTATTTTATTTTTTGGATTTGTATTTGCATCCTGATATGTCATAGATCCTAGATGTAGGATTTAGTAATTAGATCAGATGCATATAATAGGTTAACTAGATTATTCTATCTATTCCACTATGTTCAAATTTGAAAAAGTTTCGAAAGACATGCATGAAACCCTACATAGTTTTCCTTCATGATTGCTTTCTTCTTCTTCTGTAGTGTAGACAACATTCAATCCTTCGAGTATTTCGATTAGCCCAGCTCCTTTGGGCGTGAGAGAGAGAGAGAGAGGAAGTGGAGAAGAGAGGGAGGAGGCATGCAAGAAGAGAGGTAGGGCTTCGATAGTTTCTAAAACTATAATATTAAATAATTTAGTATGCTTTCTATTTATAAAGTAGGAAACTAGGAGTTCTTGGGCTTTAAGTCAATGACTGGATCAAAGACTTAAAGTAGAAGGACTCCTAGAAAAGATGTGGCACCTCCTCTTTTCTCCATAGTTTTTGTCAAACAAAAACTAGATGGGGTGTGCGCCATCCTTATCTAGATAAGGATGGTTGGCACCCCATAACCTCCTCTCAAGTTTGATTTAAATCAAACAATTTTTGTTTAATTTAAATCTTGTTTGATTCATTCAAACTCTATCCTCTCATGTTTGAAGTTTAAATCAAACAAGCAAACAAACATCCTCATCCATAAGAGGCACACGCTAGGAAAGTATCAAGGGGGCGTGTACCCTCTTAATCTCTCTCAGATGGTGCAAGCCCCTAGAGAGAATCTAGGGGGTGTGCACCCCTCTCTCCTGCACATAAGGGAAAGACCAAAAGAGGGGGATAGCCCACACTTGGCTCCCCCTTAACCTTATCCAATCAAGTGACCCAGGGCACACCAACTCTTGGTATCTTTGCGAGCCAAATCCAATTTAGCTACGCCCTATCTAATAGAAAATCCAAAGCAAGAGAAATTAGGTTCAATCATGTACTAGCATGATTTTCTTAAACCTACTAGGATCAAATCTAATTCAATCAAACTGTATGAGTCTAATTGAAGCATCCAAAACCAAAACTCTTGATTGTGTGATCCTATCGGTTCAATTCTACCTAGTAATGGGACATATCGTGATCTCCATCATTGACATTATCGAAATTTTTTTTGATGGATCAAAACTCTTTCCAATTCATTCAATTAAAATTATCGATCGTTAAGATAATTCTAATTGATCCCACAATCTACCAGTGATACCTAGTCGTATATAGTGGTAATCCATCAGAACTAAATAAGAATCTCTTAGTGTAGTTATTATGTGATTTGGTTCTTTCATCATGAGTCCTGACAGGACCGAGGTCAAGACAAATTTATCAAACCTCATGTCCGTCATATGATAGAATCAATCGATTCGAGTTCGATGTGAAATCTTAATAGAAACTCTTTTCTAATTTTTACACTACCATGGCCATAGACTTTAGGACTCAATCTCATGATCTTCATAGGACTACTCCTCTACCAAAATTGATAAATTTCATCTTAATGCGATCCAATTTTTATAATAAAAATACTATAGCCAACATACACCTCAGAATTTCATATGGCTACAAGATTGAGTTATGGTATAATCAAACTATAGCACCCTCAAGATGAACTATCGATGCATCTCAGGTCAGAGAACCAGACACATCATTACAACAATGAGCATATCATTGACGAGAAGGTAGATTTTCTTATAAATACTTAATATTAGTTATGCTTAGTACCCTTGCTCTCAACAAGCACCTATACTTTCATTTTGGTGTTTCTACACCATAGATTCAAGACTCATCTACCTGAAGAAAGCAATCATACATCAATCTTTCGGATTGATCATCATCCTCATGATGATCCTATGATTGGGAGCATTTTATGCATTAATTATAATAACACATGTCTCAAATCTCAACTCTTGAGAATATGTGTTATCATACTTATTAACCTAATGAATGATTCATAGATACAATTTAACACAAATGTGAGTGATAAAATAATCTAAATTTTATTAATAAGTTAAATATGATAAAATATGCCCATAAAAAGTTTTATATGTATTAGCCAATCTGATTTCTAAGACATACATCTAATAGTTCTAGCATCCTAAAATGAAGAAAAATAAAATATTATTAATAACTTTTCATATGAAGGTGTATCTTTTGATACACTCCTCTGCTTCTTAAATAGATTATTTTTACATATTTTATTTGATGAAATGGAACTATAGACCTCCTTTGTGGTGTATCTTTTGATACACTCCTCTGTTTCTTGAATAGATTATTTTTACATATTTTATTTGATGATATGGAACTATAGACATTCTTTGTCCATCAATTGGATGGTTAGATTGAACTTTTGGCCTCTAGATTCTCTTCTCCGACTCAAGTCTAAATATGTAAAGCTTCTAAATATAAAAATTTAAAATAAATAAAAAATTTTACTAATAGAATTATCTAATGTGATGACTGAGACAACGAGTTCAGCTAGTCATGCAGCTATGGATCTCGAAGAATCTCCATGACCTATCATGGATGGCATCCCAGAAACTCTAAGGTCGCTGGCTCAAAAGCCTCCATAAGACCTTCTTCACGTGCTCATCACTCCAAGTCTGGGATATCAAGGCCTGTGAGATTTCCAAAGAGTATCAAGCCATTGGAGGGTCAAAGTTGTGATTGAATCCTATGATCCAGCTCCTATTCACCCCTCCAGTGATGCTAAGCCATCCCTCAAGATTAAGGATGGGCTGAGTGGATGGGTCATTACCGTACCGCATAATGATGTACTCCATGAAATCTATCTATATAGTTTATAAATATATTAGTTCTAATATACATATCAGATCCTATAATAACTTGATAAATATAGTTTGAAATTCTTGCCATGATCTGTCATGATCTAGAATCTAAATAATCACCAATCTTCCTAAAGTAGTGTGTGGCTTTCCATAACTGCAGTTGACCTGGTGGATGACCCAACTACCATATCTACAATAAGAAAATAATAAAATTAAATTAATTAAAGCATACATATAAGAGTTTTCATAGTTTTAATGAAGAGTTTTGATATAGAATTTTTACACATCTGTCAGTCATAATAAGTGTGCCAATGGAGCCACCCGTATACCTAATCGAATCCGGCTAGACGATCCGATTTTGTCAGACCTTCTATTGCTTACTAACATACTCCTCATTGCTCCATTGGTCGTAAAGGGCCTTCCATACATCCGCCTGCATCTAGTGATCCCTATAGGACTTCCAGTCCGATGGTAACCAGGAATCAGAATGCTTGATGGTGGACTATCGTAGGCTATGTATGAAAGGAATATATCCTACAAGCCAATCAAAATTTATATTTTGATGGATTATTCTTTTAATCTTTCTTACTCTTGTAATTACTAATATATTTCAACATTATCGTAAAATTGGCCATCCTAATATGCTGGAGAGGATTGATCAATCTTTGTATGATACTAATAGAAATGTGTTCATTAAGTTCACTAAATTGATTGAGAAATCACTTCTTTAATGGGAGTTATGCAAGTAATTCTCTACCACTAGAACCATAGAACCTTTTATCATTATTCATAATGTTATATTTATATTCATATCAATCATGAATGATCACTTTTTTAGTAAGATTGGCCCATTCTAATATCTCTAACGTTGCTTCCAATCATATGATAGGATTAGTCTTTGAGAAAGCATTCATAATAAATAATTAGAAAATAGTTTTTCTAGATTATAATAAATTAGAATATTAATTATAAGATGAGAGAGATAGAATATGATATTATAGATTTGATGACATGATTCCATATCTAAAGTCATATTTCAAAAATGCAGGATATGAAGAAAAAAATCAAGTTTTCTACCGTAGGAGGATCATCTAAAGATCAAGATTTGTTGTAGTAAAATAAATTTTAAAAAATTTCTATAATCTGATTAGATCGAAGAGTTCTCAGATTTAATTAGATTGATCTAAAATTAAAAAAAATAAAAATAAAATAGTGATAATAATTATCACTTGATCAGATAAATTATTTATCCATTATGATGATCTGACGACTGATCCGAGGTTCTGACTGAGCTGCGCACATGTCCGGCCTCTATCGATATCCACTCAGATCAGATCTAAAAGTCTCCTCTTTCTAGATTTGATCTTCAAAGATCAGATCTAATGTCTTCCTATAGAGCCTTCAAATCAAACTTTAAGGGTTGTGCGTTCGTCTCACGAACACCGTCGTCTCTTGCTGATCTTTGCACCAACTAAACTTGATCTTTGCTCATAGGTTTTTCCCAACTCTTGGGCATGGAGAAGAGGGAGAGGATCAGATGAGGAAGGCGTGAAGATGAAAATTTTGGTAGGGATTCACCATAGATAAATCGCTATGCACAACAGCTTGCGTAGAGTGCTATTTATAGACCTAGTCAAGAGTTCCTTCGCATATGAATTTGAACAGGTCAAAACCAACATGCAGAAGGACTCTCCCATGATCTTCATGGCCCACACCTCCTTTTCTCAGATTTTTGTCACACAAAAATAAGGAGAAATGGCATGGAATAATTGGGGATAAGAGAAATTTGGCGCACAACTCTTATCTCCCAAGAGTTTGAACAATTCAAACTTTTGACCCATTCAAACTTGATTTGAATGGGATGCCTCCATGCATATCCATAAGGGCGCACACCATAAGGGGTGTGGCCTTCTTTTCCTTACTTAAATCCTATTGTTCCTATGGCTGCTCAGAGCCACAGCCATAGATCCAATCTCTTGCATGAACCTGGGTGTTAATCCAGCAAACTGAAGAAGATCTAAGAAAGATGAGAGAAGCTAGGGTTTTGGTATTGGAACCAAAGAGAAGGGAGAAGAGAGTTAGGAAGAAAAGCTTAATTATATTTTTCTCTTTTGTAAAAGTGATAATGTCCTGATTTATATACCTTAGAGTTTCCACATGAACCTTAATAAACCCCAGCTCAAAAACTTTCTTTGGCTAACCCAATATATGAAAGCACTCACCGAGCTCAAGTCTCACATGCTCTCATCCCCTGGATCTAATCCCAACCCATACATGAATTAGCCCCTTTAAGTCCTCTCAAACCAGGCCTTAAGATTCCTAAGATCAACTCAGATCCTAGAACAAAATAGACCCTCACATAACTCTGCTCGTATACTAAGCCGGCTCAGTCTCAGCACTGAGCCGGCTAAGTTCCACTGGGTTGGCTCAGTCTGAAATTGAGCTGGCCCAGTTCTGTGCCATGCCTGTAGTCGCAGAACTCGATCTTTCTATTTTGCCTGTGCTCTGAGACTTAGCCAACCCAGTTTTAGACTGAGCCAACTAACTTGTAGAAAATCTTCTTTCTACAATCTTGATTCTCCGACTTTGGTTTCTTGCTCCATGTTGAATCCCAGATCTTTAAAGCACCAACCAAGTCCCTTGAGGCTCTCAATACCCGAACCTCAAACCCATGGAGAGTTACATGCTGCCTCCGCCCTAGGACAACTCCTGTCCTAGCCCTAGGACCACACTTGTCCTAGCCTCCCCGGAGCCCTCACCCTGGCTCCACCTGTGGCCTTCCAAGGCTTGGGAGCACCACACCATCTACAATCTCCACCTTGGTGCGCCCAAGCCTTGGCACACCTGGCAACATCCTCCTGTATGATCCTACTATCCCTGCATGTCTTGATAGCCCCTCATGCTCACCTTGCCATTGCCATTCTTCTTCTACTACTGAGCTTCCTTTGAGGCCTTCGAGATGACCACCTCCACTGCTGAAGTTCTTGGCTTGTTTCTCTGCACCACCTTTGGAGTTGTAGATATCCTTCTGCTTGGCAACTGCATCACTTATCCTAAATTTCTTGAAGATCATGCAACGTTCCTTTACCGACAGTCACCACATATCCTGATGCTCCACCTAAAACTATCCCCTCAGAGTCATGCCTATCTTCCTACACAATCCTCTTCATCTGAATCTGTACAACCCCAGCATTGGTGCTGGGATATAGGTCCTCCCTCTGTATCCCTATGCTTTGAACTCGTGTCACAGCTTTCTCCACCCGTGAAGCCACCTCTGCCCAATGCTCCACCTAAAACTGAAGTCTCCCTGATGCCGCAGAAGCCAACTCTATCTTCGAGTTCCCCAAGGCCAACGACCCAATGCTGCACTGCTGGGCCTGTTGCTGTACCTCGAGCACCGTCGCTAACCCTTCGGACCCTCTGCACTCCATAGACCTATCCAAAATCATCTTAGATACACCGCACCCTGCAGGCTCCTCCGAGACCACCAAGAGCTCATCTGAATCTTCACTTTCAATGACTATACTGATGGAATCCGAGCTTTCTCCTCCCTTGAACTTCTTCCAAAGTGGATACTCCCGCTTAAAGTGCCCTACTTCTCCGTACTTGAAGCATCTCTTGGATCCCTTGCTGTCCCTCTATTCGATCTTCTTCTTTCCTTTCTTGTGCTTCTCTGAAACCACAAGACTTTCCTGAAAGACCTTCCTCTTTGTCATCCATTTCCATTGCTCGTTGGACCTGAGCATCGATACGATCTCCTCATACACTAGTGTCTCCTTACCATACAATAAAGTTGTCACCAACGGATCGAAGCTCCCCGATAGTGACCACAACAATAATAGACTCTTGTCCTTCTCTTCTAAATCTATCCCTATATTGAGCAAGTCCATGCTCATCCAGTTGAACCGCTGAATATGCCACGCAACATCCTTATAGGAATCAGATTTAGGATTTCAAGACTAGATCTTGAAACTTTTTCAAGATCAGACAGTGGAAGATTAAAATCAATCAAATTAATTTAAAATACCCTAAATATAAGATCTTATTATATGATTATTGCATGGTATTTAAATCAAAAATTAAAAATTAAATAAGAAAAAAAAAGTTGATCATATCAACCTAGATCTATACTACATCTAATGCAACTATAAAATAATAGATCAGATCTATTACTTGAGTAAGTTAGATATTCTAACTTACTAATCTGGGCTTGAGGATGAACTCATGAGCCACACATATGTCCGACCTCTAGGAGTAAAATACACAAGTGAAGAAAAAATCCTAATTTTTTGGATTAGATTCGTTCAGATTTGATTGGATCAAGAGAGATATTTCAAAAAATTTTTCTTCTAAATCTAGATCAAATCTGAGACATTTCAGATCTAATTTTATAGATCTAATAAAAATAAATTTACATTAAAATAGATTTAATTTTGTATCTTATTATTGGATAATCAGATTATCCTATGATGATCCTGCTGATTACTTGAGGTTCTGGATCTAGATATGCAAGTGCCTAGCCTCTATCGATATCCACTCAGACTGGATCTGAAGATCTTCTTCTTTTTTATCACTTCTCTAAATATTAGATCTAGATCTAATTTGGAGGATCTTCAAAACTCCTTTTGAAGATCAGGTATCATCTCTTGCAGTAGTGCTGCCTTCTTCCTTTCTCGTCATCTTTTTCTTGCCTGGATTGTACCAAACTGGAGCCTAAATCTTCTTAGGCATGGAGAGGAGAGAAGAGATCTGAAGATGGCATGGAGGAGGGAGAGGGGTAGCCTTATGGTGTGAGCTATTGGAGAACTTCTTAAAAGCTAGGCGCAGATAGGGTTTATATAGACCCTATTGTGCCATGCAGTACCACATCATCCCGGCCAATCACGTCGCTTCATACAATTAGATCTAAATCTAATTGGTGGGATGACATCATCTAATCCAATCAGATAAGAGCCCCTCTCCAATACCCTTAGGTGGTGCCAAGATCGGTCAAAGTAGAGTCCCTTTGCGCCACCTAAGTTGATTCTAAGAAGCAACCTAGAGTCCCATCTGTATGGGACTCCAGGCATCCCGATCCTTGGGCGCATGCCTTCCTAGGCATGCACCCCCTCCTTTCCATTTTCTAGCTAGGGGACAAGCTCCTATCTACTCTCCTATGGGTGCATGACACATGGGCAAATGTTTAAGTGTCAAAGATCAATGTTTGACCAAAATCAAAAGACAAGAATTGGCAGGTGATGAAAAATAGCAGGTGTTATCTCCAATTTATTTCATAAATTAAGACAATCCTTTTTTGACTTGGACAAGCTCCAGTCAGACCAAGTAAAAGTATTTGAGTGAGCACAAATACATTTGGCTCAGTCGAGATGACTTTTAATGATTGTAGAAGTGCTAGCATGATTTTCTTGAACCTAATTGAATCTAATTTAAATCAATTGAATTGGGTTAGTCTAATTGATGATATTCAGATCCAAACCCTTATTTGTATGACCCAGTTAGGTTCAGTTCTATATGATAATGAGATATGTCACAATCTCTATCATCGATATCACCGAAATACCTTCTGATGGATCAGAACTTTTCTGATTCAAATAACTAGAATGATCGATCATTCAAATCATTCTAATTGTTCCCAAAATCCATTAGTGACACCTAGCAGTATATAGTGGCAACCCATCAAAACTAAAAATGCGAACCTCTTCGGTGCAGCTACCATGTGTGATTAAGTTCTTCTATCTTGAGCCCCGATCAGATTAGGGTTAAGGTGAACTCGTCAAACCCTAGTCTCTGTCATATGATTTAATCATTCGATTCGAGTCCAATGTGAAAACCTAAATAGAAACTCTTTCTATTATTTCACTCTGCCATGGCCATGGGCTTATGGACTTGATTCTCATGATCATCATAGGGCTACTCCTCATACCTACCGAGGTAGATAGATTTCCATCTTGATGCAATCCAATTCCTACAATGAACATGCTATAGCCAACATACACCTCAGGGATTCCATATGGCTAGGAGACCGAGTCATGGTGTAGTCAAACTATAACACCCTCAAGGTGAACTGCCGATGCATCTCAGGTCAAAGAACCAGACACATCACTGCAGCATCGAGTCTAGTCATTCGACGAGAAGGTAGACTTCCTAATGACTACTCGAGGTGGTCACGCTCAGTGCCCTCGTTCTCTAACGAGTACCTGTACTCTCGCTCCGGATGTCTCCTACACCGTAGACTCAAGACTCATCTACTATAAGAGAAGCGATTGTACACCAATCTTTCCGGATCAATCACCATCCTCATGATGATCCTATGGATCGGGAAGCATGTTTATGAGTTAATAATGAAAATTCATGTCTTAAATTTTCAACTCTTGAAAATATGAATTATCATTACCATTAACTCAAAGGATGTATCACAGACACTAAATACACATTATGATAGAAAATAACCCTATTTTATTATTATAGTCAAAATTATAATTTTGCCCCTTAGAAGTGTATTACAAGTGTCAGCCAATTCTGGCTTCTAGGGCACATATATCTAACAATCTCCCACTTGACCTAAAGCGAATTAGCTACAAATCTAAGTTCCATCTTCTTAAGGTGGGCTTCGATCTTCTACTAGCCCAACGGCTTTGTGAGTGGATCCGCCACATTATCTGTGGAGTCGACTCTCTTGACCTCAACGTAATCCTTCTCGAGGTAATCACGAATGAGGTGGTATCGCCACTCGATGTGCTTGAATTTTTGGTGAGACCTCAGCTCCTTAGGAAGGGCTATGGCACCATTGTTGTTATAGTATAGAGGAATGGCATCTGATGGCATCACTTTAATTTTTGCGGCAAAACTTTTATACCAGAATGCCTCCTTTGCAGCTTTCGACACAGCGATCTATTCTTCTTCCATGGTGGAATCTGCTATCACTGTCTACTTGAAACTCTTCCAACTGACAGCACCACCATTACATACAAATAGACTCCCAGATGTCGACTTTCGATCATCTACATTGGACATAAAATCCGAGTCTGTATACTCTTAGACTTAGAGTTCTCCATTACCGAAAATCAACAACATATCCTTAGTTCTTCTCAAGTACTTAAGGATATATTTCACAAAAGTTCAGTGTTCTTCATCTGGATTTGATTGATATCTGCTCGTGACACTCACAGCATGGGCTATATCAAGTCATGTACATAACATGGCATACATAAGGCTCCCTATTGCTGAAGCATAAAGGATCTTGCTCATGCGTTCTATTTTCTTAGGTGTGCTAGGGCACATCTTCTTGAAAAGATGAATGCCATGTCTGAAGGGTACTAAACCCCTCTTAGAGTTTTCTATACTAAACCTCTTTAGCACTTTCTCTATGTACATATTCTGTGAAAGTCCTAGCATCCTATTTGGTCTATCTCTATAGATCTTAATTTCTAGAATAAAAGATGCTTCTCCTAGGTCTTTCATGAAGAATTTTTTAGATAACTACATTTTAATTATGGTCAATATGGAAATATCATTTTTAATAAGGAGGATATCATCCACGTACAATACAAGAAAGACAATAGCGCTCCTATTGATCTTTTTGAAGACACATGGTTTCTCCTCATTCTTGATGAAATCAAACAATTTGATCACATCATTAAAATGAGCATTCCAGCTCCGAGATGCTTGCTTAAGTCCATATATGGACCTTTGTAGCTTGCATACCTTGTGATCAGTATCACTGGATGTGAAACCTAGCGGCTATTTCATATAAATATCTTTCTCAAGGTATCCATTTAAGAATGCCATTTTTAAGTCCATTTGCCATATTTTATAATCAAAATATGCTGTAATAGCAAGCAATGTGTTGATGGATTTTAGCATAGCTATTGATGAAAAGATATCCTGATAGTCAATGCATTCACGTTGACTATAAACTTTTGCCACTAATCTAGCTTTGAATGTCTCCCCATTTCCATTTGCACCAATCTTTCTCTTGTAGATCTATTTACATCCAATAGGTACTATACCTTCTGGTGGATCTACCAAGGTCCAAACTTGGTTTGAGTGCATCGAGTCAATTTTTGACTTCATTGCCTCTAATCATTTCTTGGAGTCAATATTCGATATTGCTTCGTTATAGATTTTGGGATCATCACCATGAACCCCATTACCTATGGGGATTATTTTTTCTATTTCCTCTGAAATAGTATCTAAGTACCTCTCAAGGGGATGGGAAATTTTTTTCGATCTACGAGGTGAAGGAGGTAGTGATTGTATTGGCGCAACCTGATTTGATTCCATTTGGTCCTTAGCTCGTTGCTCTTATGAGACTTTCTCCTCAAGCTTGATCTGCTTTTCAATGCCGCTATCTTGAATATATTATTTTTTAAGAAAGATAGCATGTCGACTCACAATCACATTGTGATCTTCTAGAATGTAGAAATAATATCCTACTGACTCGAAGGATATCCTATAAATCGAGCTCTAAAGGATCTAAAGTCTAACTTGTCCGCTTGTTGTCTTTTGACATGAGCCTGACAACTCTAAATTCTGAGATGACTCAAACTTGATTTTTTATCATGCCATATCTCATACGGTGTGATAGGAATGATTTTAGAAGGAACACTATTTAGTAAGTATATTGTAGTTAACAAACTGTATCCTCAAAAAAAATTAGGAAGGTCTGTAAAGCTCATCATGAATCGGACCATATCTAATAGGATCCGGTTCCTCCATTCTGAAACTCTGTTGAGTTAAGGTGTTCTAGATAGAGTCCATTGAGAGACTATGCCATTTTTTTTGAGATAGTCTAAGAATTTCTAACTAAGGTATTCGCCTCCTCGATCTGATCGAAGAACCTTAATGGATTTTTTGATTTGCTTTTCTACTTCATGTCTGAATTTCTTGAACTTTTCAAAAGCTTCAGACTTGTGTCTCATAAGATACACATACCCATACCTAGATAAATCATCGATAAAGATTATAAAGTAGACAAAGTTGCCTCTAGCCGGCATATCAAATGGGCCACACACATCAGTATGTACTAGGACAAGAAGATCTGTGGCCCTTTCCCCATGTCCTACAAAAGGGAGCTTAGTCATTTTGCCTTCAAGAAGACAAGATTCACAAATTGGATATGACTCGAAAGTCAATGGACTCAATAGCCCATTTTTCTCCTAATTTGTTAACCCTATCTTCTGCTATATGACCTAGTCTTAGGTGCCATAGATACCTATCGTTTGGACTATCCCTAGGTCATTTTATGGCATTCACATTTTGCTCGATATTAAAAATAGATATATCAATATGTAACTGGTAAAGACCGTTAATAAGAAAATCACTTGCAATTTTATTTCTTTCATAAAGAATGTTACAATGATCCTTAAGAAAACTAATTACATAGCCTTCTAGTGCTAGGCATGAAATAGAAATTAAATTTCTGCTTGTCGTTGGCACATAATAACTGTCTTTTAATACTAAGTCTAAACCAGATGGTAGTCGAAGAGGATATGTTCCCATGGCCATAGTAGCAACTCTTGCTCCATTTTCGATGCATAGGATCATGTCACCATCCCTCAGCCTCCTGCTATCCTCAAGATCCTGCATGAAAGTGCACAAATAAGCACTAGAATCAGAGTCAAGCATCCAACTAGATGCAGAAAAAACTGAAAGGTTAGACTCAATAACGAGCATACCTCCAGAAGGACCTGCCTCCTTATTTTTTAGGGTGGCTATTTAAGTAGGGTAGTTCCGCTTCCAGTGGCCATCATTGTTGCAATGGAAATATTTTTCTTTGTCAGTAGCCTTCTTCTTTAGCTCTTCTTTTTTCTTCTTTTCTCCTTCCACCTTCTGTTTTCTCACAAACTTCTTCTTCTTTCCAAAAGACTTTTTCTTGGAAAAAGTTCATTCCATAGCAAACACTGAGCCTTTAGAACCTTTCATAGAAAGCTCAGTAGTAACTAGCATATTCATAAGCTCGGCCAGAAAATTTTGAAGTTTATGCATATGGTAGTTCATGATGAATTGCCCATATGCATCAGTCAAAGATTGCAGAATTATATCATTCTACAGATCCAGATCCAACTTCACTCTGAGCTTCTCAAGCTCTTCTAAATTCTTGATCATCATCAAACAATGATCTTGGATTGACTGCCCATCATGTATTTTAACCTTGAACAGTCATTTAGTGACTTGATACTTGGCTGCATGACTCTGTTCACCAAACATCACTTGTAGGTGAGCCAACATTTGGTGGATGGTCTTGATATCTTCATGTTGGTGCTGAAGCTCATCAGACATCGAGCCTAACATGTAGTATCTGGCCTTGTTATCTTCGTCCGTCCACTTATCAAGAGATGCTCTCTATTCAACGGATGGATGAGTTGGTAAGGTGGGAGGGTCCTGGTCCAATACATGAGTTAACATCTTAAAATCCAAAATGATTTTAAAGTTCTGAGCCAATCCTTGTAATTGAGTCCGATCAGTCTATGGGTGTCCAGGATACGTGCTAGTGGATTGGACGCAGATATTTTTCTATAGAGAGTCAAAATTTTTAGTTAGATATTGTAATTAAGACTTGACCAATTTGTTTAGAAATTTTATTTTTAAATAAATTAGCTCCCACTATTTTTTCAGATCCCTACACTCACTCTATAGAGATGCAAAAATCTTCATAATTAATAATTTTTAGTGGGTGGTGCGGTCCCACCAATTGACTCATCACCTCACCTAACAGTTATTAGTGATGGGTTAGTCAATGAGTGAACAACTCCTGTTCAATGATTCTCTAATCATGGTGCACCCAAATTTGGTCTCTAATTCATGAATCTCACCATGCCCAGAATATTGATCCACTCCTTAGTTAAGTCAGATCCACCATTTGCATAGATTGGATTCTAAATTGAGTCTCTCACCATATCTAGAATATTGAGCCCAATCCATCCTCTAGTTCGTAGCATCCAATGCCTAATAGACATGGTTGCATCTTTCTGGTGCAACTGAATCACTGTAACTAGCCAAGAACAATCAACCTCGAAAAGGACCCACATGTCTACAATGGTGGAAGACCTTAGACTTAATCTTTTCTTAGGAAGATTTGATTTAGGTCTCATGAAACTAGACTTGATGTAGTCATAACCATTATGACTAACCTAGTGGCATGGGTTAGCTCGGATTATTGGCCACCTCAGATTAGGATCGAGCCAACAAATATGGCTAGGTAAGTGAGATCGGTGGAAGGAATATGCCATTAACTCGATAAAAATGCATTCGAGTCAAGTAGCTCCCAATTAAAAATCAGTCGATCGTATTTGCTAAACTTACCTTAGATACTAAATTATTGAGCTAGAACCAAACGGGTTAGCCTACAATCCAGACTCTAACCACTAAGCCTAATTAGGTCTTAGCTTGATCGATCACTCATGTGACTCGATCTTGACCCAGACTTAATCCTATTAAGCTGGTCAATTTAAGCACTCTTGATTCCAACTAACCAACTCTTGATTCAGTTTGATCAACCGCTTAAACCTAATTGAGCTACCAAAACCCGAACCTAATTTTATGAATATGCCTTATATCTTAAATTCTCAATTTTAGATCTAACATATTTCATAATCTTAATTCTTAATTAAGTTTAGGATTCATAAACAAAATATATAAATAAAATCCTAGGATTTCAGGATCTAGGATTTTACAGAAAATAAGTTCTTGGGTTTCTAATTAAGGACGAACACGCAGCACCCCTACACATCATAAGAACACCTAAATGGAAGGAGAGGATATTTAAATCCTACTTTGTTCTTATGACCGGACGGCCAAGGGGAACGTCTTAATAAAAAATATAACAACTATAAAACTAGTTAGATCTACATTAAATATCTCATATATAAAAATTAATCTAACTATAAATATATTTTGCATACATCTCATGTATCATATTATGCATATTTTCAGATCTAATTATCTCATACATCTAAAAA
The DNA here is from genome assembly GCA_006176705.1 of Cocos nucifera. NCBI lineage: Eukaryota > Viridiplantae > Streptophyta > Magnoliopsida > Arecales > Arecaceae > Cocos > Cocos nucifera. The sequence continues at coordinate 62,937 of QRFJ01003433.1, read as the reverse complement.
AATAAATTTAAATTGATCTCATCAAAATAAATTCTATTCTAGATAATTATGTAGAACTATTCTACAACTAGTCTAAACATGCATGCATCATATCTCATATGAACGAAAAATTAAATAATTTTATTTTCTAATTTTTAGATCTTATTATAATAATTATAACATTAAAAAATAATAAATAAATTAATCTAAAATTTTAACTTAATCAAATTAAATTATGATCATGTAAGACTATACATAGAATAATTCTATTCTATAACTAGTCATGCATCTTATGGAACTTAGATCTAAATTATATAATTTTAATTTTTTTGATTTTAGATCTAATCACATCTCAAGTGACATCTAAAATTATCTAATTATTAGATCAAAAATAAATTTAAATTAGATCTAAATAATTTATGAGAACCTGGCTCTGATACTAGTTGAAGAGAAAATCTCAGTTTCTCGGGTCAGGTTCGTCAAATATGATTGGATCAAGAGAAATATTTCAATTTTTTTTTTCTAAATTTAGATCAGATTAGAGACATTTTAGATCTAATTTTATAGATATAATAAAAATAAAAATAAATTAAAATAGATTTAATTTTGTACCATGTTGTTGGGTAATCAAATTACCCTATGATGATCTTGTTGATTGCTTGAGTTTCTGGATCTAGCCACGTAAGTGCCTGGCCTCTACTGGTATCTACTTAGGCTAGATCTGAAGATCTTCTCTTTCTTTATCACTTCTTTAAATATCAGATCTGGATCTGATTTGGAGGATCTTCAAAACTTTTTTTGAAGATCGGGTATCTTCTCTTGCAGCAGTGCTGCCTTCTTCCTTTCTTGTTACCTTTCTTTTGCCTGGATTGCACCAAACTATAGCCCAAATCTCCTTGAGAATGGAGAGGAGAGAGGGGATTTAAAGATGGCATGGAGGAGGAAGAGGGGTAGCTATGTGGCATGGGCTATTAGAGAACTTTTTAAAAGCTTAGCACAGACAGAATTTATATAGATCCTGCTGTGCCATGCAGTGCCACATCATCCAGGTCAATCACATCGCTGATAGAAATGTGATGTTGTCGTTAAGACATCATATTTATTAATTTAATTTAACTTTTTAAAATAATTAAAAATACATAGATAGCAGTGAGTCTGGTCGAATCCATAGGAAAGATAGTATTTTTAGATTTAAATTTTTTAATTTTTTTTAAAAAAAGAATTTAAAAATAAAATTTGAAGTCAAAAATTAAAAATTAAAATTATGAAGTAAAAATTAAATTATGTAGAAAAGTAAACTTGGTACTAAGATCTATTAGTTAGATCTTAGCATCTACTTGCAAGAAAATAAAAAATAATAATTAAAATATAAAAATTAAATTATAATAAAAATAAAGAGCATAAAATTAAAGAATATAAAAATAAATATTATATTAATTAAAATTTTAGAATTTAAATATATAAAATTTTTAAAAAAAAAAATAAAATAAAATAGTCTGATCTCTGATCTTGGATCGATATTGGTGGTAAGATGGTGTAGAAGCCCAACTTTTTCTCTCGACACCAGTTGCCTTGAAGCAGTCATTAACTTAGAGCCTAGCTTCATCCTGTACCAAAGCTTCACCTTGATCGAAGATATCGATTTCTAAAGGCCTTGGATCCTTTTTATAGAGCTAGGAGGCTTGGAGAGTTTTCTTCTAGGCAATATGGGACTAAGGAGCTCTTTGATCATCAAAATATGGAGAAATCTTTATAAAAATTGGACTAAAAAAAGTCTTGGATGAATTCCACTACTCTCGATAAAATCTGGCCATTCAATAGAAATTCAATGGATCAAAAATCATCAAAATTGGATGCATATCGGCCTAGATTAGGTTGGATTAAATTCTGGCCATCCGATTGAGTTAATAAGGAGAGAATCTGGCTGTCGGATTGAGTTCTGGATGTTTTAATCAAGTTGGGAGCTTCCTGGATTGTTGGATCTTCATTGGCTATTTTTTGGCCATCAGATCATGCCAGATCGCTGAGCACCGTTCGAATCAAAGAAGGATTTATCGTGGGCCATCAGATTTCCATCGGATCGAACACAGGCCATTGGATCGCACAATTACTGTAGCTATGAACTGCATGGATCGACCACACTGCACACCGTAACTAATCAGCGCCTCTTGTCACTGAGTTAAAAGTCCAAAATGCCCTGTGAGCCATGATAGATTTTTTATGAACTCTTTAAGGGTCTAGGTCCACCACGTATCACCCTGTGATTCGCCGATTTCTGCTGAGCTGGTAGTCCATGCCAGGATCGTGGATCGACTGATGGCTTCTATGGCTGAGTCAAATTTAATGGCTTGGCTTGGCTTATGGAGCCGACTGAGTCATTTTTCTTTTTTTATTTAATTTTTATTTATTTTATTTCTTTAAAAATTCATATCTTTTTCGTTTTAGCTCTGTTTTGCTTAAAACTTATTTCATTATGATAAAAAAAATGAGCTCTTTTCATTGATAATAAAATTTAATTTTTTAAATTTATTATTTTTTTAATTAATTTTTAATTATTAAAAATATAAATTTCTCAAAAATATGTATCAATTAATTAGTAATTCTTAAAAATTAATATAAATTAAATGATAAATTAATACTTTTATTGATGAATTTATGGTACTTATCAAACCCCCCAGCTTAAGCTTTTCTCATCCTCGAGTAAAGAAAGAATTTAGTTTTAAATACCTTTTAACTTTAGAGTTTCAAATTTTATCTAAGCAGTTTTCAAAATAGCCATTGATATTCAGTAAAGCTTAAGTGAGACATATCATTAGGATATTAATACTTATCAATAAAAAAATTAAGTAAAAAATATTAAATTTTTTTGAGCATTTTCTAAATTATTCCATCTTTATCTCTGATTTGTCTAAACTTTCATATAGGCAAGTATATTGCTACTTTCATCCTTCATTTTTTAATTTTTATTTTTATATTATCCACTTTTTGATGCGAATATCATCGCTTACTTAGGTAATGGGATCCAATTACTCGATGGAAAATCAATATTTTTTTTTTAATTTTTTTTAATATTGTACCACTATGGAGTGTCTTAATCCATTAAGCTTTCTATTTGATCCATGTAGCGAGTCTTGGGCCAATGACTCTCAAATCAGTTGGCTTTAGGGCACTAGGTATAGAATACCCCTCGGACTTACTAGCTCGAATCAAACAGGCTACGAGTTAAGACTAGCTTTACAACGAGCTTCTTTGCCCTTCCCATCTTTTGATACGAAAATCAATGCTTGCTTAGACAAAGAGGCATGGTTGCTCAGAGAGAAATACTTGAAAACTATTTTATTAAAATAAATTTTTTAATATGAAGAAATGTATAGTTACCCTACACAAGCTCATAAAAAGTAGACTTTTCTTTGATGCTAGTAGAAATAACTAGAAATGCTCAAAAGAAAAAATTTTTATGTTCTAGGATTAACTCTTTATTGAATGTTTTTAATACTTAATTCCTTAATATCTCACAGATTCTCTGATCTGTGCATTAATTTTTTTTAAAAAATACTTAGTTTAATTTGATTCTTAAGCATAATCAGGTATCTAAATGCTACATACTAACTTTTTTGAGGACTTAAAATTTTTAAAATTTTTATTTTTCTTTCCTCCCAACTTAATCGACATTATCCTCAATGGAGAAGAAAAAATAAAGGATGTAATAAAGAACATGAAAGAATATACCTAACTATATTTTTGGTCCAGCATATGTCTTTGAAAATTTAAGCTCTCCCTCCAACTTATTTAAATTATCCTAAAAAAATAAATAAAAAAATAAATTAAACTAAAAAAAACTAAATATTGGATTGCCTCCCAATAAGTACTAAGTTTACCATCTTTAGCCAAACATAATTCAGCTTACTATCCTATATCGAATATTGGATTGACAAATTTCAATGATTTTGGATTGCCAATCTTAAAAAATTAATTTATAATTCCATTATTAATATATTCATTATTAATTAGGGGAACATAGTTTATGACCCCATTCTCAGACCCATGTTTGTTAAGAATTTCTCCTATTTGTTCTTCTAAAATGCTCATAAATTGAATTTTTATATTAGAAGTTAAGTTTGATATGATGGGTACTAGAAGGGTGACTAAAGATGGTTTTAATTCTGGAAGCTAAGCAAATCCAGTGATAGTTTGCCTCATAATGTTGGTTCGGCCTATAAGATAAAATTTTTTAAGAAATTTACTTTGCAAGTCAGCCCAAGTTTTAATTGGTCTTCCTATTATGCCAAGCCAGTACTTGGCTTTATCTTTTAATGATAAAAAAAATAACATTAGTCTAAGGGCATCCTCAGTTAAATTTTGAATTTTTATCGTAGAGCAGATTTTTAAGAATTCATCCAGATGTTTATAAGAATCTTCATTGGTGTTCCCATAGAAAGATGGAAGCATATGGATTATAGTCGGCTTGATCTCATAGTGGGTAGCATGGATATCAAGTAACTGGATATAAGTCGATGGGCTATAGATAGAAGGGATAAAATATTCCTTCATCTGCTTAGATGGTTCTCTAAAATTTTTAGCCATTTGATTATCGGGTTAAATACGATTCAGCCTTTCAATGTTATGATTGGATTCAACTAGATTAGGTAAAGTAATTTTCTACTATGTATGCCCTAGTGCAATCCTAATGAATTGTTCAAAAATCTTTTTAATTTTTTTTTAGAATTTTATATATATATATATTTTATTATTTTATTATATTAAAAATTAATTTTTTTATTTATTTTTATTAATTTTAATTTAATTTAATTTAATTATTATTTTTAATATTTTTTAATTAGTTTAATTTTTATTTTATTTTATTTTTAGAGGAGAAAGAACAAGAAAGAAAGAAGAGTTCTAAAGAAGAGGTCCTAAAGAGTCCTAGAACTAAGTAGAGAAAGAAGAATTAGGTTTAATTAGATTTGATGTTAGTTAGTAATCAAGTTGGTCAATCAATCCTGACTAAGGATTATCTTAGATCTAGACAACCCCTAGCTGCTAAGGTCACCTTCAAGCCCTCCAAGTGTAGGATCAACTAATCAACTGGCCAGGTAAGTGTAAGGTTGATGGGAGTCCCTCTGTTGCTTGCCTTAGACACCAATTGTGCTGGTCAGATAAGCTAACAGAATCAATTAGAAACCATCTTCCTTCGAGCCCAGTCATCCTTGAACCACTTTTCTAGACACCAGTCAAATTGACTAACCCTAACCTGATTCAACTCTTAGGGTTTCTTATCCTATTGAGCTCGAATATCCTAGGGTTGATGTCTAATTGATTTTAAAATTAAAGGCTTAGGTCAATGCAAGATGCTGGTTGGTTGTTTGTGGGCCAAGAAAGGATGATCAAATCTCCATCTTATCTTATTTAATTGAGTGTTGCCTTTAATTTGATTTAAAGATGCATATGCACAATCACTTTCAATAAGCGATTTTATGCAACTAAAGTAAATGCATGAAATTGATTAAACTTAAAAGCTTACCTTATCTCCAGCGATCACCAAATAAAATAAAAATAAAACAAATATGTTGCATGCTCTAAGTAGTTAGAATTTCTAATATTGTCATGGAGCTTTTTAATTAGGTTTAAATAGGTATTTTTTAAATTAATTTAAAAATAAAATAAATAAATAAATAAAATAAAAAGAAAATGGACTAGGGTTAGGATTGATCTCACCAAGCAAAACTGAATGATTTGTTCCTTGCCCCAATTCTTTTTATTCTTTAACCTCTTTTTCTGCAAAATAAAAAAAAGTTAGCAAGCAATATTTATAAGAAAATAAAAATTTTATTTATAATTTATTTATAAAAAAATCAAAGAGATAAAAAATTTAGTGTTCGTGCCTTCTCCGATAACGGCACCAAAATCTTGGTGCATTTGCCAAAAGTATTTTTAATTTATTTAAAATAAATTAAAAAATTAAAATAAAAAATCAAAAATAATCTTCGACAATGGTATCAAAAACTTGATAGGAATGTGATGTTGTCGTTAAGACACCATGTTTATCAGTTTAATCCGACTTCTTAAAATAATTAAAAATACATAGATAGCAGTGAGTTGAGTCGAATCTATAGGAAAGATAGTATTTTTAGATTTAAAATCTTTAATTTTTTTTAAAAAAAATTTAAAAATAAAATTTAAAGTTAAAAATTAAAATTTATATTTATAAAGTAAAAATTAAATTATGTAGAAAAGTAAACTTGGTACTAAGATTTACTAGTTAGATCTTAGCATCTGCTTGCAGAAAAATAAAAAATAATAATTAAAATATAAAAATTAAATTATAATAAAAATAAAGAGCATAAAATTAAAAAATATAAAAATAAATATTACATTAATTAAAATTTTAGAATTTAAATATATAGAATTTAAAAAAAGAAAATAAATAAAATAGCCTGATCTCTGATCTTGGATCGGCATTAGTGGAAAGATGGTGTAGAAGCCCCACTTTTTCTCTCAACACCAGATGCCTCGAAGCAGCCATTAACCCAGAGCCTGGCTTCATCCTATATTAAAGCTTGACCTTGACCAAAGATGTCGATTTTTAGAGGCCTGGGGTCCTTTTTATAGAGCTAAGAGGCCTGAAGAGTTTTCTTCTAGGCAATGTGGGACTAAGGAGCTCTTTGATCATCAAATTATGGAGAAATTTGAATGAAAATTGGATTAAAAGGATTCCTAAATGAATTCTGCTGCTTTGGATGAAATCTGGCCGTTCAATAGGAATCCAACGGATCAAAAATCATCAAAATCGGATGCATATCGGCCTAGATCTGGTCAGATTAAATTCTAGCCATTCGATTGAGTTAATCAGGAGAGAATCTGACCGTCGGATCGAGTTCTGGATGTATTAATCAAGTCAGGAGCTTCTTGGACCGTTGGATCTTCATCGACTGATTTTTTAGCCATCAGATCATGCCAAATCGTTGAGCACCATTCGAATCAAAGAAGGATTTATCGTGGGTCGTCGGATCTCCATCGGATCGAACACAGGCCATTGGATCGCATAATTACTGTAGCTATGAACCACGTGGACTGGCCACACTACACACCGCAACCAATCAGTGCCTCTTGTCGCCAAGTTAAAAGTCCAAAATGCCCTGTGAGCCATGATAGATTTTTTGTGAACCCTTTAAGGGTCTAGATCCACCACGTATCGCTCTGTAATTCGCCAATTTCTGCTGAGCTAGTGGTCCATGCCTAGATCATGGATCGACTGACGACTTCTGTGGCTGAGTTGGCTTTGATGGCTTGGCTTGGCTTGCGGAGCCGACTGAGCCATTTTTTTATTTAATTTTTATTTATTTTATTTTTTTAAAATTTATATCTTCTTCATTTTAGCTCCGTTTTACTCAAAATTTATTTCGTTGTGATAAAAAAAATGAGCTCTTTCCATTGATAATAAAATTTAATTTTTTTAATTTTATTATTTTTTTAATTAATTTTTAATTAATAAAAATATGAATTTCTCAAAAATATGTATCAATTAATTAATAATTTTTAAAAATTAATATAAATTAATTGATAAATTAATACTTTTATTGATAAATTTATGGTACTTATCAGTCGCTTCGTGCAATCAAATCTAAATCTAATTGGTGGGATGATATCATTTGATCCAATTAGATGAGAGCCCCTCTCCAATATCCTTAGGTGGCATCAAGACTGGTCAAAGTAGAGTCTCTTTAAGCCACCTAACTTGATTCCAAGAAGCAACCTGGAGTCCCATCTGTATGGGACTCCAGGCATCCCTATCCTTGGGTGCACGCCTCCCTAGGCATGCGCCCCCTCCTTTCCATTTTCTAGCAAGGGGACAAGCCCCTATCTGCTCTCCTATGGGTGCATGACACATGGGCAGATGTCTAAGTATCAAAAGTCAACGTTTGACCAAAATCAAAAGACAAAAATTGATAGATGATAAAAAATGGCAGGTATTGTCTCTAATTTATCTCATAAATTAAGACAACCTTTTTCTAACCTGGATAAGCTCCAGTCAGACCAAGTAAAAGTACCTAAGTGAGCACAAATACATTTGGCTCAGTCGAGACGACTTTTAATGATTGTAGAAGGAGAACGTTAGGCTCAATCATGTGCTAGCACGATTTTCTTGAACCTAATTGAATCTAATTCAAATCAATTGAACTGAGTTAGTCCAATTAATAATATCCAGATCCAAATTCTTGTTTGTGTGATCCAGTTAGGTTTAGTTCCATATGGTAATGAGATATATCGCGATTTCTATCATCAACATCATTGAAATACCTTTTGATGGATCAGAACTTTTCTGATTTAGATAAGTAGATTGATCGATCATCCAAATCATTCTAATTATTTCCAAAATCCTCCAGTGACACTTAACAGTATATGGTGGCGGCCCATTAGAATTGAAAACGAACCTCTTGGTGCAGTTATATGTGTGATTAAGTTCTTCTATCTTGAGCCCCGATCAAATTAGGGTTAAGGTGAACTCATCAAACCCTAAGCTCCATCATATGATTTAGTCATTTGACTCAAGTTCGATGTGAAAACCTTAATAGAAACTCTTTCTATTATTTCACACTGCCATGGCCATGGGCTTATGGACTTGATTCTCATGATCATCATAGGGCTGCTCCTCATCTACTGAGGTAGATAGATTCCCTCTTGGTGCAATCCAATTTCTACAATGAACATGCTATAGCCAATATACACCTCAGCATTCTGAATGGCTAGGAGACCGAGTCATGGTGTAATCAAACTATAACACTCTCAAGGTGAACTACTGATGCACCTCAGATCAAAGAACTAGACACACCACTGCAGCTTCGAGCTAGTCATCGACGAGAAGGTAGACTTCCTAATGACTACTCGAGGAGGTCACGCTTAGTGCCCTCATTCTCTAACGAGTATCTGTACTCTCATTCCAGTATCTCTACATCATAGACTCAAGACTCATCTACTATAAAGAAGTGATTGTACACCAACCTTTCGGATCAATCATCATCCTGATGATGATCCTACGATTGGGAGCATTTTATGAGTTAATAATGAAAATTTATGTCTTAAATTTTTAACTCTTGAAAATATGAATTATCATTACCATTAACTCAAGTAATGTATCACAGATATTAAATATATATTTATGATAGAAAAATAATTTATTTTATTACTTATAGTGAAAATTATAATTTTTTTCTTAGAAGTGTATAATAAGTGTCATTCAATTCTGGCTTCTAGTGCATACATATCTAACAACAAGCCCACGAACACGATCAAAGATCCTGATGCAGGAAATCAGCATAGTATGTTAGCACTGTGTTGATCTCTCTTTAACGATCGATCCGATGCTTTCTTTTTTGAAATTTGGACACTCCAAAATATCGAAAAGGAAAGAAGAAGATTTGTCATGCCAAGACACCTCTCAAAATCTCATAAAAAGGGAGAAAGAGATTTGGAACAAAAACCCTAGAAGAAGACCCTCTTCTTCTTCTTTGTTCTTTTTCTAGATATCCTAACTTGTGTTTTTAATATCTCCATGATCTAGATGAATTTTTCTCTAATTTTTCTACACCAAAGAGATTTTTTAAATGTCTACAATCCATGAAAGTTTTAGCAAAAGATTCTCTTTAAATAAAGAGATATGTAGAGTCCAAGTTAGGTCAAAAATCTAGACTAGGAAAGACCAAATAAGGGAAGTTGTTGGGGTGCCCAACTCTTGGGCGCCCCATCCTTTTTTTCTGCCATGGACCAGCAAAGGAGGACACAAATAAACCCAAAAAAAATGTATGTGTGAGAGAGAGAAATAAGGGAGGTGGCAGCATGAAGGGATGGAGGACTTTTAGTTGACTAGGAATTCTATCTCATAGAATCCTAAGCAAAATCAACTTCCCCTTTTACTTGGTCATGCAACAAACTTCCATATGAGAAATAGAAGAGAGAAAGGGGGTGTGAGAATCCTTTGGCCATGAAGAATTTCATATAAAAATAGAAAGAGAAAGGGGTGCGGCGTGAGGATTAGGTGGTGTAAGGAATAGGGAGTCCTAGTGTGACTAGGACTCCTATTTTAACCTGATCAAATAAGATCTTTTATCCAAATAAAAATAAGAGTAATCTAACCCAATTAAATAAGGCCCTAACCTAATTAAGGACTTATTTAAATTAAATTTAATTCTAATTTATTTTCTAATTAAATTAGAAAATTGGACTGACCCAAGTCCTAGTTAGACTAGGACTAGTTCTTCCTTGCACTTGGCTTATCCAATAAATCAATTGAATTAGATCCAATCAAGTCCAAACTAAATCTAATTAAATTATATTTAATTAGACTTAATCTCAACTTACTGGCTTAATCAAATTAAGCTAATTAGCAATCGAATTGTTAATCGATCCTCCTGCAATACTTGCACTAGGTCAAACATCATCCTTATTGATCGTTTAACCCTAAAATGATTCTAAATCGTTTAACCCTAAAACGATTCTAAATCATTTAACCCTAAAATGATTCTAAATCATTGGTCAACCATCCAATCGAAATGTGAACTCTAATGTGTGTGACCACATAGGTCCGAACCTAAGTTGATAGCACAGGAATAAATTTTTGTATCAATTGAAGTAATCATCTAGCAATGATACCCGATGGTCGGATAGGTCGAAGGTGTAGAACACCATCCTTAGAACCCATGTGGATACAGTTTTCATATAATTCATCCCCTTGACCATAATGCTCATAGAATACCTTAGAGTTCAACTATCTGTTAGATATATGTGCCCTAGAAGCCAGAATTGGCTGACACTTGTAATACACTTCTAGGGGCAAAATTATAATTTTGACTATAATTAATGAAATGGGTTATTTTCTATCACACCTGTGTATTTAGTGTCTGTGATACATCCTTTGAGTTAATGGTAATGATAATTCATATTTTCAAGAGTTGAAAATTTAAGACATGAATAATCATTATTAACTCATAAATAGCTCCCGACCATAGGATCATCACGAGGATGGTGATTGATCCGGAAGGTTGGTGTACGATCGCTTCTCTTTAGTAGATGAGTCTTGAGTCTACGGTGTGGAGACACCGGAGCGAGAGTACAGGTACTCGTTAGAGAACGAGGGCACTGAGCGTGACCACCTCGAGTAGTCATTAGGGAGTCTACCTTCTCGTCAATGACTGACTCGATGCTGCAGTAGTGTGTCTGGTTCTTTGACCTGAGATGCATCGGCAGTTCACCTTGAGGGTGTTATAGTTTGACTACACCATTACTCGGTCTCCTAGCCATATGGAACCCTGAGGTGTATGTTGGCTATAGCATGTTCATTGTAGGAACTGGATTGCATCAAGATGGAATCTATCTACCTCGGTGGTAGAGGAGTAGCCCTATGATGATCATGAGAATCAAGTCCAGAAATCCATGGCCATGGTAGAGTGAAATAATAGAAAGAGTTTCTATTTAGATTTTCACATTGGACTCGAATCGAATGATTACATCATATGACAGAGACTAGGGTTTGACGAGTTCACCTTAACCCTAATCTGATCGGGGCTCAAGATAGAAGAACTGAATCACATAGGTAGCTGCACCAAGAGGTTCGCATTCAGCTCTGATGGGTTGCCACCATATACTGCTAGGTGTCACTGGTGGATTTTGGGAGCAATTAGAATGATTTAGATGATCGATCATTCTAGCTGTTCGAATCAGAAGAGTTCTGATCCATCGAAAGGAGTTTCGATGATGTCTATGATAGAGATCATGACATATCCCATTACCATACAGAACTGAACCTAACTGGGTCACACAAACAAGGGTTTGAATCTGGTGATCATCAATTGAACTGATCTAGTTCAATTGATCTGAATGAGATTCAATTAGGTTCAAGGAAATCATGCTAGCACTCGATTGAACCTAACGTTCTTCTTTTACTATCATAAATAAGTTGTCCTGACTGAGCCAAAGGAGTTTGTGCTCAATCAGAGGCCTTCATATGGTCTGACTGGAGGTTGTCCAAGTCAGAATAGGTTGTCTTATTTGTAAGACATTACCTGCCATTTTTGGTCACCTACCATTTCTTGTTCTTTGACTTTGGTCAAAAGTCTACCTTTGACTGGTCAAACGTTGACCATTGACCCTTTGACTTTTGACCACATGTCATGCACCTATTGGAGAGCTGGTGGGGGCTTGTCCCCCTGCCAGAACCTGGCAAGGAGAAGGGCGCACGCCAAGGGTGGCGTGAGCCCAAGTAGGAGGCGCCTAGGAGTCCTTGTTGGACAAGGACTCCACCTCCCTTTTGGATTCCAATCAGAGTCCTACTAAGAATCCAGTTTGACTGGTCTTAGGCGCCCTCTAAGGAGGAATCCAGGGGTCTCTATTCCAACCAATCAGATTTAGATCTGATTTCACAAAGGGTTGTGATTGGTTGAGAGGAAGAGGAGTTGGATCACAAGAGGTCTATAAATAAGACCCTGCGCCCAACCCTAATTCTAAGTAAGAGTGAATGCTATTAGACACGCCCCAAGGCTGCCTCTCCCCTCCTTCTCCATGCCATAGTCTCTTCTCCCCTTGCTCTCCACGTCCAAAAGTGTTTTGGATTTAGATTGGTGCGATTCAGATCAAGGAAAGGCGATCAAAATCAAGAAGGCTGCGCTGCTGCAAAAGGACGACTGCAGATCTTCAAAAGAGTTTTGAAGATCCTCCAGATCAGATCCAGATCTGATTTTTGGAGGTGTGATAGAGAAGAAGAGGATCTCCAGATCCAACCTGAGTGGATACCGATAGAGGCCAGGCGCTTGCGTGGCTAAGATCCAGAACCTTCCGCTGCAATCAGGATCATCTACAGGGTAATAGGATTACCCAAATCAGGTAAATTAAATTTGATTTAATTTATCTTATTTTATTTTATTTATTAAAATAATAATAATCAAATCTAAAATATATCAAGATCTGATTGAGATCAAGAGAAAATTTTTGAAATATATCTCTTGATCTAATCAGATCTGGACGAACCTGGACCGGGAAATCAGGATTTCCCTTCAACTGGTATCAGAGCCATGGTTCTAAATTGTTTAGATCTGATTTTAATTTTATTTTAATTAGAAAATAAAGTGATTTCAGATGTCACATGAGATGTGATCAGATCTGAAATCAAAAAAATTAAAATTAAATGATTTGGATCTAAGAACATGAAGATATGCATGACTAGTTCTAGAATAGAATAGTTCTATAGAATAGTTTTGCATGTCTTTGATTTAATCTGATTAAATCATATTTTAGATCTTCTTATTTACTATTTTCTGATATTATAAGTGTTATAATAACATCTGATAAACAGCAAATAAAAATTATTTAATTTTAAATATCATATGAGATATGATAGATGCATGACTAGACTAAGTTGTAGAATAGTTCTACATAATTGTCTAGATTAGAATTTATTTTGATTAGATCAATTTAAATCTAATTTTTTAGATTATTATGTGATAATTTAGATCTGAAAACATGCATGATTTGATACATGAGATGTATGCAAAATATGCCTTGATTAGATCTAAATTTGTATATGAGATATATGATATAGATCTATAACTATTTTGTAGATTTACATGTTCCTGATTAAGGCGTTCCTCTTGGCCGTCCGGTCATAAGAACGAAGAAGGGTTTAAAGGCCCTCTCTTCCCATTCGATGGGGTGTTCTTATGACGTGTAGGGGTGCTGCGTGTTCGTCCTTAATCAGAAACCCAAAACTTACTTTCTGCAAAACCCTAGATCCTGAAACCCTAGGATTTATTATGCATATTTTGTTTATGAACCCAACTTAATTAAGAATTAAGTTTATGGAATATTAATTAGGTCTAAAATTGAGAATTTCAGATCTAAGACATATTCATAATACTGGGTTCGGGCTTGGGTAGCTCAATTAGGTCTAAGCGGTTGATCAAACCGAATCAAGAGTTGGTTAGATGGGATCAACAATGCTTAAATTGACCAGCCTAATAGGATTAAGTCTGGGTCAAGATCGAGTCACGATCAAGCAAGACCTAATTAGGCTCAGAGGTTAGAGTCTGGATTGTAGGCTAACCCAATTGGTTTCTGACTCAACAATTTGGTGTCTAAGGTAAGTTTGGCACAGACGACCGACTGGTTTTTAATTGGAAGCTACTCGACCTGAATGCGTTCTTGTGCGAGTTAACGGCATATTCCTTCCACCGGTCTCACTTACCTGGCCATATCTGTTGACACAGTTCTGATCTGAGGTGGTCAATAATCTGAGCTGACCCATGCCACTAGGTTAGTCATAATTGTTATGACTAAGCTAAGTCTAGTTTAATGAGACCTGAATCAATTCTCCCTAAGAAAAGATTAAGTCCGAGGTCTTCCACCATTGTAGACGTGCGGGCCCTTCCCGGGGTTGATTGTTCTCGGCTGGATACAGTGGCTCAGTTGCACCGGGAAGATGCAACCATGTCTATTAGGCATTGGATGCTATGGGCTGGAGGATGAGTTGGGCTCAATATTTCGGATACGGTGAGAGACCCAATTAGGAACCCAGTCTATGCAAATGGTGGGTCTGACTTAACTAAGGAGTGGATCAATATTCCGGATACGGTGAGATTCATGAATTAGAGACCAAGTTTGGGTGCACCATGATTAGAGAATCATTGAACAAGAGTTGTTCACTCATTGGCTAACCCATCACCAATAACTGTTAGGTGAGGTGATGAGTCAGTTGGTGAGACCGCACCACCCACTAGAAATCATCAATCGCGGAGATTTTCGCATCTCTACGAGGGAGTGTAGGGATCCGAGAAAATAGTGGGAGCTAATTTGTTTAAAAATAAAATCCCTAAACAAATTGGTCAAGTCAAAATTACAGTATCTAACTAGAATCTTTGACTCTCTACAGAAAAATGTCTGCGTCCAACCCACTGGCACGTATCCTAGACACACATAGACTGACTGGACCCAATTATAAAGATTGGCTCAGGAACTACAAAATTGTTTTGGGTTCCGAGAAGTTAACCCATGTTTTGGACCAGGACCCTCCCACCTTACCAGCTCGTCCATCCACTGAACAGAGAGCGTCTCTGGAAAAATGGATTGACGAAGACAATAAGGCCAGATACTACATGTTGGGCTCGATGTCTGATGAGCTCCAGCGCCAACATGAAGATATCGGGACTGCTCGCCAAATGTTGGCTCACCTGCAGGAGATGTTTGGTGAACAGAGTCGCGCAGCCAAATATCAAGTCACAAAATGACTTTTTAAGGCTAAGATGCGTGATGGGCAGTCAGTCCAAGATCACTGTCTGACAATGATCAAGGACATGGAAGAGCTTGAGAAGCTCGGTGTGAAGTTGGACTTGGACTTGCAGAACGATATTATTCTGCAATCCTTGACTGATGCATATGGGCAATTCATCATGAATTACCACATGCATAAACTTCAAAATTCCTTGGCCGAGTTGATGAATATGCTGGTTACCGCTGAGCTTTCTATGAAAGGTTCTAAAGGCTCAGTTCTTGCTATGGAACGGACTTCTTCCAAAAGAAAGTCTTATGGAAAGAAAAAGAAGTCTGTGAAAAAGCAAAAGGTAGAAGGATCAAAGAAGAAGAAGGCAGAATCAAAGAAGAAAAAGGCCAAAGAAAGTGATGCAACAGCGACGGCATTGGAAGGAAAACCTGGCCACCCTGAAGAACAAGAAGGAAGGTGCTCGTTATTGAGTCTAACCTTACGGTTTCTTCTGCATCCAGTTGGGTGCTTGACTCTGGTTCTAGTGCTCATCTGTGCACTTCTATGCAGGGCTTGAGGATAGCAGGAGGCTGAGGGATGGAGACATGAAGCGGTAATGGGAACTGCCCTACTTACTTGGTCACCTTTTACTGACTGTTATTATGTGCCTGCAGCTACAGGAATTTGATTTCTGTTTCATGCTTAGCACAAGAAGGTTATGTGATCACCTTCTTTAAGGACCATTGTAACATTCTTTATGAAAGAAATAAAATTGCAAATGGTTTCCTTGTTAAGGTCTTTATAGTTGCATATTGATGTCATTATTCGAGCAAAACGTGAATGCCAAACGACCTAGGGATAGTCCAAACGACAGATATCTATGGCACCTGAGATTAGGTCATATAGCAGAAGATAGGATTAACAAATTGGAGAAAAATGGGCTATTGAGTCCATTGACTTTTGAGTCATATCCAACTTGTGAATCTTGTCTTCAAGGCAAAATGACTAAACTCCCTTTTGTTGGACATGGGGAGAGGGCCACAGATCTCCTTGCCCTAGTACATACTGATGTGTGCGGCCCATTCGATGTGCCGGCTAGAGGCAATTTTGTCTACTTCATTACCTTTATCGATGATCTGTCTAGGTATGGGTATGTGTATCTTATGAGACATAAGTCTGAAGCCTTTGAAAAGTTCAAAGAATTCAGACATGAAGTAGAAAAACAAACTGGAAAACCCATTAAGGTTCTTCGATCAGATCGAGGAGGTGAATACCTTAGCCGGAAATTCCTAGACTATCTTAAGGAAAATGGCATAGTCTCTCAATGGACTCCACCAGGAACACCTCAACTCAACGGGGTTTCAGAATGGAGAAATCGGACTCTATTGGATATGGTTCGATCCATGATGAGCTTCACAGACCTCCCTGATTTCCTTTGGGGACATTCATTATTAACTTCAATCTATTTACTGAATAGGGTTCCCTCTAAAACCGTTCCTACCACACCGTATGAGATATGGCACGGTAAGAAACCAAGTCTGAGTCATCTCAGAATTTGGGGTTGTCCGGCTTATGTCAAAAGACAACAAGTGGACAAGTTAGAGTTTAGGTCCTTTAGAGCTCGATTCATAGGATATCCTAAAGAGTCATTAGGATACTATTTCTACATTCCAGAAGACCACAATGTGATTGTGAGTCGACATGCCATATTTCTTGAAAAATAGTTTATTCAAGATAGTGGCATTGGAAAGCAGATTAAGCTTGATGAGAAAGTCTCACAAGCAGAACGAGCTAAGGACCAAGTGGAACCAAATCAGGTTGAGCCAATAAGAACACTACCTCCTCCACCTCGTAGATCGGAAAGAGTTTCCCGTCCCCCTGAAAGATACTTAGGTATTATTTCAGAGGATATAGAGGAAATGTTCCTCATAGGTAATGGTGCTCATGGTGATGATCCCAAAACCTACAACGAGGCGATATCAGATATCGACTCCGAGAAATGGCTTGAGGCAATGAAGTCAGAAATTGACTCGATGCACTCAAACCAAGTCTGGACCTTGGTAGATCCACCAGAAGGTATAGTACCTATTGGGTGTAAATGGATCTTCAAGAGAAAGATTGGTGCAGATGGGAATGTGGAGACATTCAAGGCTAGACTGGTGGCAAAAGGTTATAGTCAACGCGAAGGCATTGACTATCAGGATACCTTTTCCCCGGTAGCTATGCTAAAATCCATCCGCACATTGCTTGCTGTTGCAGCCTATTTCGATTATGAAATATGGCAAATGGACGTGAAAACGGCATTCCTAAATAGATATCTTGAGGAAGATATCTATATGGAACAGCCGCTAGGTTTCACATCCAGTGATACTGATCACAAGGTTTGCAAGCTGCAAAGGTCCATATATGGACTTAAGCAAGCATCTCGGAGCTGGAACACTCGTTTCAATGATGTGATCAAAAAGTTTGGTTTCATCAAAAATGAAGAGGAACCATGTGTTTTCAAAAGGGTCAGTGGGAGCGCTGTTGTCTTCCTCGTATTGTACGTGGATGACATCCTCCTTATTGGGAATGATATTCCCATGTTGACATCAGTCAAGATGTGGTTGTCCAAGGAATTCTCCATGAAAGACCTAGGTGAAGCATCCTTTATTCTAGGAATTAAGGTCTATAGGGATAGACCGAATAGGATGCTAGGACTTTCACAGAAGATGTACATAGAGGAAGTACTAAAGAGGTTTAGTATGGAAAACTCTAAGAGGGGATTAATACCCTTCAGACATGGTATTCATCTTTCCAAGAAGATGTGCCCCAGCACACCTGAGGAAATAGAACGCATGAGCAAGATCCCTTATGCTTCTGTAATAGGGAGCCTCATGTATGCCATGCTATGTACACGACCTGATATAGCCCATGCTGTGAGTGTCACAAGCAGATATCAGTCAAATCCAGGTGAAGAACACTGGACTTCTGTGAAATGTATCCTTAAGTACTTGAGAAGAACTAAGGATATGATGTTGGTCTTTGGTAATGGAGAACTCCAAGTTCAAGGATACACAGACTCGGACTTCATGTCCGATATAGATGATCGAAAGTCGACATCTGGCAGACTGTTTGTGCTGGAAGAGTTCCAAGCAAACGGTGATACCATCTCATCCGCGATTACCTTGAGAAAGGTTACGTTGAGGTCAAGAGAGTCAACTCCGCAGATAATGTGGCAGACCCACTTACAAAGCCATTGGGCCAGCAGAAGATCGAAGCCCACCTTGAGAAGATGGGACTTAGACTTGTAGCCAATTGGCTTTAGGACAAGTGGGAGATTGTTAGATATATGTGCCCTAGAAGCCAGAATTGGCTGACACTTGTAATACACTTCTAGGGGCAAAATTATAATTTTGACTATAATTAATGAAATGGGTTATTTTCTATCACACCTGTGTATTTAGTGTCTGTGATACATCCTTTGAGTTAATGGTAATGATAATTCATATTTTCAAGAGTTGAAAATTTAAGACATGAATAATCATTATTAACTCATAAACAGCTCCCGACCATAGGATCATCACGAGGATGGTGATTGATCCGGAAGGTTGGTGTACGATCGCTTCTCTTTAGTAGATGAGTCTTG
This sequence comes from Cocos nucifera, assembly GCA_006176705.1. Lineage (NCBI taxonomy): Eukaryota > Viridiplantae > Streptophyta > Magnoliopsida > Arecales > Arecaceae > Cocos > Cocos nucifera. The sequence goes on along the minus strand of QRFJ01003433.1, from coordinate 44,089 downwards.
AGTCTACGGTGTGGAGACACCGGAGCGAGAGTACAGGTACTCGTTAGAGAATGAGGGCACTGAGCATGACCACCTCGAGTAGTTCATTAGGGAGTCTACCTTCTCGTCAATGACTGACTCGATGCTGCAGTAGTGTGTCTGGTTCTTTGACCTGAGATGCATCGGCAGTTCACCTTGAGGGTGTTATAGTTTGACTACACCATTACTCGGTCTCCTAGCCATATG
>QRFJ01003433.1:0-43839 GCA_006176705.1 Cocos nucifera | reverse complement strand
GAACCCTGAGGTGTATGTTGGCTATAGCATGTTCATTGTATGAACTGATGATCAAGATGGAATCTATCTACCTCGTGTAGAGGATAGCCCTATGATGATCATGAGAATCAAGTCCAGAAATCCATGGCCATGGTAGAGTGAAATAATAGAAAGAGTTTCTATTTAGATTTTCACATTGACTGAATCGAATGATTACATCATATGAACAGAGACTAGGGTTTGGACGAGTTCACTTAACCCTAATCTGATCGGGGCTCAAGATAGAAAACTAAATCAACACAGGTAGCTGCACCAAGAGTTCGCATTCAGCTCTGTGGTTGCCACCATATACTGTCTAGGTTGCACTGGTGGATTTTGGGAGCAATTAGAATATTTAGATGATCGATCATTCTAGCTGTTCGAATCAAGAAGAGTTCTGATCATCGAAAGGAGTTTCGATGATGTCTATGATAGAGATTCATGATATCCCATTACCCATACAGAACTGAACCTAACTGGTCACACAACAAGGGTTTGAATCTGTGATCATCAATTGAAACTGATCTTAGTTCAATTGATTTGAATGAGATTCAATTAGGTTTCAAGGAAATCGTGCTAGCACTCGTTGAACCTACGTTCTTCTTTTACTATCACAAATAAGTTGTCTGACTGAGCAAAGGAGTTTGTGCTCAATCAAGAGGCTCCATATGTCTGACTGGGTTGTCCAAGTCAGAATAGGTTGTCTTATTGTAAGACAATTACCTGCCATTTTTGGTCACTCGCCATTTCTTGTTCTTTGACTTTGGTCAAATTAGTACTTTGACTGGTCAATGTTGACCATTGACCTTGACTTTTGACCACATGTCATGCACCTATTGGAGAGCTGGTGGGGGCCTGTCCCTGCCGCCAGAACCTGCAAGGAGAAGGGGGGCCGCATGCCAGGGTGGCGTGAGCCCAAGTAGGAGGCGCCTAGGAGTCCTTGTTGGACAAGGACTCCACCCCTTTTGGATTCCAATCAGAGTCCTACTAAGAAATCCAGTTTGAACTGGTCTTAGCGCCCTCTAGGAGGAATCAGGGTCTCTATTCCAACCAATCAGATTTAGATCTGATTCACAAAGGGTTGTGATTGGTTTAGAGGAAGAGGAGTTGATCACAAGAGGTTCTATAAATAAGACCCCTGCGCCCCAAACCCTAATTCTAAGTAAGAGTGAATGCTATTAGACACGCGCAAGGCCTGCCCTCTCCCCTCCTTCTCCATGCCATAGTCCTTCTTTCCTTGCTCTCCATGTCCAAAAGTGTTTTGGATTTAGATTGTGCATTCAGATCAAGAAAGCGATCAAATCAGAAGGCTGCGCTGCTGCAAAAGGCGACTGCAGAAATCTTCAAAAGAGTTTGAAGATCCTCCAGATCAGATCCAGATCTTGATTTTTGGAGGTATGATAGAGAGAAGAGGAATCTCCAGATCTAACCCGAGTGGATACCGGTAGAGGCCCAGGCGCTTGTGTGGCTAGATCAGAACCTTCCGCTGCAATCAGGATCTCTCAGGTAATAGGATTACCCAAATAGGTAAATTAAATTTTGATTTAATTTATCTTATTTTATTTTAATTATTAAAATAATAAATAATCAGATTGAACATATAGATCTGATTGAGATCAAAGAGAAAATTTTTGAAATATTCTCTTGATCTAATCAATCTGGACGACCGGACGGGAAATCAGTTTCCCTTCACTATCAACTCTGATCAGTTTTTCATATTGTATTCAAAATATCAAATCCATCTGATGATACCCTGACCAAGGTTTTGCTATATTGAAATATGTGATATATTTTCTCTAACTCTTGGTGGTCAATTCCATCTTGACACATTCTGACTTTGCAAGTACTTGACTGTGCCTAGAAGCCTTCTATTGTGAATAGAAATTTAGTTTGTTCGGTACTAAAGCATAGTGAGTTGCTTGCAAGTCACTGAGGTGATCTTAGTTAAGTGATACTTATACTATATCCCATCAGAGACATTTTTGACAACAGAATGCTTTAGAGTTGGTCACGTTCAACTAACGATGTAACCATACATCTCACCTGTATGTCATACCAAGTCTCCACACTTTTTGATTAAGAGGGACAATCAACCTATATGCATATAGCGATTATAGTCAACGCGAAGGCATTGACTATCAGGATACCTTTTTCCCCGGTAGCTATGCTAAAATCCATCCGCACATTGCTTGCCGTTGCAGCCTATTTCGATTATGAAATATGGCAAATGGACGTGAAAATGGCATTCCTAAATGGATATCTTGAGGAAGATATCTATATGGAACAGCCGCTAGGTTTCACATCCAGTGATACTGATCACAAGGTTTGCAAGCTGCAAAGGTCCATATATGGACTTAAGCAAGCATCTCAGGAGCTGGAACACTCGTTTCAATGATGTGATCAAAAAGTTTGGTTTCATCAAAAATGAAGAGGAACCATGTGTTTTCAAAAGGGTCAGTGGGAGCGCTGTTGTCTTCCTCGTATTGTACGTGGATGACATCCTCCTTATTGGGAATGATATTCCCATGTTGACATCAGTCAAGATGTGGTTGTCCAAGGAAATTCTCCATGAAAGACCTAGGTGAAGCATCCTTTATTCTAGGAATTAAGGTCTATAGGGATAGACCGAATAGGATGCTAGGACTTTCACAGAAGATGTACATAGAGGAAGTACTAAAGAGGTTTAGTATGGAAAACTCTAAGAGGGGATTAATACCCTTCAGACATGGTATTCATCTTTCCAAGAAGATGTGCCCCAGCACACCTGAGGAAATAGAATGCATGAGCAAGATCCCTTATGCTTCTGCAATAGGGAGCCTCATGTATGCCATGCTATGTACACGACCTGATATAGCCCATGCTGTGAGTGTCACAAGCAGATATCAGTCAAATCCAGGTGAAGAACACTGAACTTCTGTGAAATGTATCCTTAAGTACTTGAGAAGAACTAAGGATATGATGCTGGTCTTTGGTAACGGAGAACTCCTGGTCCAGGGATACACAGACTCGGACTTCATGTCCGATATAGATGATCGAAAGTCGACATCTGGCAGACTGTTTGTGCTGGAAGAGTTCCAAGCAAACAGTGATACCATCCTCATCCGCGATTACCTTGAGAAAGGTTACGTTGAGGTCAAGAGAGTCAACTCCGCAGATAATGTGGCAGACCCACTTACAAAGCCATTGGGCCAGCAGAAGATCGAAGCCCACCTTGAGAAGATGGGACTTAGACTTGTAGCCAATTGGCTTTAGGACAAGTGGGAGATTGTTAGATATATGTGCCCTAGAAGCCAGAATTGGCTGACACTTGTAATACACTTCTAGGGGCAAAATTGTAATTTTGACTATAATTAATGAAAATGGGTTATTTTCTATCACACCTGTGTATTTAGTGTCTGTGATACATCCTTTGAGTTAATGGTAATGATAATTCATATTTTCAAGAGTTGAAAATTTAAGACATGAATAATCATTATTAACTCATAAACAGCTCCCGACCATAGGATCATCACGAGGATGGTGATTGATCCGGAAGGTTGGTGTACGATCGCTTCTCTTTAGTAGATGAGTCTTGAGTCTACGGTGTGGAGACACCGGAGCGAGAAGTATAGGTACTCGTTAGAGAACGAGGGCACTGAGCGTGACCACCTCGAGTAGTCATTAGGGAGTCTACCTTCTCGTCAATGACTGACTCGATGCTGCAGTAGTGTGTCTGGTTCTTTGACCTGAGATGCATCGACAGTTCACCTTGAGGGTGTTATAGTTTGACTACACCATTACTCGGTCTCCTAGCCATATGGAAATCCTGAGGTGTATGTTGGCTATAGCATGTTCATTGTAGGAACTGGATTGCATCAAGATGGAATCTATCTACCTCGGTGGTAGAGGAGTAGCCCTATGATGATCATGAGAATCAAGTCCAGAAGCCCATGGCCATGGCAGAGTGAAATAATAGAAAGAGTTTCTATTTAGATTTTCACATTGGACTCGAATCGAATGATTACATCATATGATAGAGACTAGGGTTTGACGAGTTCACCTTAACCCTAATCTGATCGGGGCTCAAGATAGAAGAACTTAATCACACAGGTAGCTGCACCAAGAGGTTCGCATTCAGCTCTGATGGGTTGCCACCATATACTGCTAGGTGTCACTGGTGGATTTTGGGAGCAATTAGAATGATTTAGATGATCGATCATTCTAGCTGTTCGAATCAGAAGAGTTCTGATCCATCGAAAGGAGTTTCGATGATGTCTATGATAGAGATCATGACATATCCCATTACCATACAGAACTGAACCTAACTGGGTCACACAAATAAGGGTTTGAATCTGGTGATCATCAATTGAACTGATCTAGTTCAATTGATCTGAATGAGATTCAATTAGGTTCAAGGAAATCGTGCTAGCACTCGATTGAACCTAACGTTCTTCTTTTACTATCACAAATAAGTTGTCCTGACTGAGCCAAAGGAGTTTGTGCTCAATCAGAGGCCTTCATATGGTCTGACTGGAGGTTGTCCAAGTTAGAGAAGGTTGTCTTATTTGTAAGACATTACCTGCCATTTTTGGTCACCTGCCATTTTTGGTCCTTTGACTTTGGTCAAAAGTTGACCTTTGACTGGTCAAATGTTGACCATAGACACTTTGACTTTTGTCCACGTGTCATGCACCTATTGGAGAGCTGGTGGGGGCCTGTCCCCCTGCCAGAACCTGGCAAGGAGGAGGGCGCACGCCACCCTAGGCGTGTGCCCAAGTTGGAGGCGCCTTGGAGTCCTTGTTGGACAAGGACTCCACCTCCCTTTTGGATTCCAATCAGAGTTCTACTAAGAATCCAGTTTGACTGGTCTTAGGCGCCCTCTAAGGAGGAATCCAGGGGACTCTATTCCAACCAATCAGATTTAGATCTGATTTCACAAAGGGTTGTGATTGGTTGAGAGGAAGAGGAGTTGGATCACAAGCTTAGTCTATAAAAGAGACCCTGCGCCCAACTCCTAGATTCTAATGCAATTAGAGAGAGATTTATTAGACCACGCCCCAAGGCTGCTTCTCTCCTCCTTCCTCCATGCCATAAACTCTTCTCCTCCTTCTCCTCTCCATGTCCAAAAGAGTTTTGGATTTTGGTTGGTGCAATTCCAGATCAAAAGAAAGGCGATCAAAAGAAGAAGGCTGCGCTGCTGCAAAGGACGACTGCAGATCTTCAAAAGAGTTTTGAAGATCCTCCAGATCAGATCCAGATCTGATTTTTGGAGGTATGATAGAGAAGAAGAGGATCTCCAGATCCAACCCGAGTGGATACCGGTAGAGGCCAGGCGCTTGTGTGGCTAGATCCAGAACCTTCCGCTGCAATCAGGATCATCTACAGGGTAATAGGATTACCCAAATTAGGTAAATTAAATTTTGATTTAATTTATCTTATTTTATTTTATTTATTAAAATAATAATAATCAGATCTGAAACATATCAAGATCTGATTGAGATCAAGAGAAAATTTTTGAAATATATCTCTTGATCTAATCAGATCTGGACGAACCTGGACCGGGAAATCAGGATTTCCCTTCACTATCAACTCTGATCAAGTTTTTCATATTGTATTTCAAAATATCAAATCCATCTGATGGATTACCCTGACCAAGGTTTTGCTATATTGAAATATAGTGATATATTCTTCTCTAACTCTTGGAGTGGTCAATTCCATCTTGATCACATTCTGACTTTGCAAGTACTTGACTGTGCCTAGAAGCCTTCTATTGTTGAATTAGAAATTTAGTTTGTTCGGTACTAAAGCATAGTGAGTTGCTTGCAAGTCACTGAGGTGATCTTAGGTTTAAGTGATACTTATACCTATATCCCATCAGAGACATTTTTGACAACAGAATGCTTTAGAGTTGGTCACGTTCAATAACGATGTAACCATACATCTCACCTGTATGTCATACCAATGTCTCCACACTTTTTGATTAAGAGGACAATAACCTATATGGCATATAGCGACCTATGCTCGATAGATGCTATCATCCTAATTAACAGCCTATCATTTGATCGTGAATAAATTTAAGGACTAATCGATAAATTTTCTCTTTATCGAAACTAAATAGTCCTAAGGACTTCATCACAATAATGGAGTTTATTAGAAAATGTAAACTTGTGATGAAAAAGTTGCCAAAAATTTTTTATTAATTAATAAATCAATTATAATATCTCAACCATCAACAGATTAATGATTGGCTTTGGGACATAATTCTCAATAACTTTCACTTATCCTAAAGCCACTCGGCACATTATCTAATACCCATCTTCGACCTATGGTTGTCGAACTTCTTGATTGCCTGGGCTTTAGTGAAGGGGTTGGCTAGGTTCTCCTTTCCATCGATCTTCTGAAGGTTGATGTCACCACGATCCACGATCTCATAGACCAGATGAAAGTAGTGCAGATTGTGCTTTATCCACTGGTGTGCCTTCGGTTTCTTTGCTTGAGCTATGGCACTAGTGCTATCATAGTAGAGCAGGACTGGACCATTAATGGAGGGTGCTACTCTAAGCTCGATGATGAACTTTCTTAGCCACACAGCTTCCATTGCTGCATCTGATGCTGCCGTGTAGTCTGCATCACAAACAGAGTCAGCCACTACATGCTGCTTGAAACTTTTTCAGCAGATGGCTCCACCATTTAGAGTAAAGATATACTCTGACATACTTTTACTGTCATCATGGTCAGATTGAAAGCTGGAGTCTGTAAATTTCATAAGTTTTAGATCTGACTCACCATAAACCAACCATTGGGCCTTAGTATTTCTCAAATATTTAAGGATAGTTTTAACCACCTTCTAGTGATTTTCTCCAGGGTCAGACTGTTGTGAATTATGTCCCAAAGCCAATCGTCAGTCTGTTGATAGTTGAGCTATTTTATAATTATAATTAATTTATTAATTAATAAAAATATTTTGATATCTTTTTCATCATAAGTTTACATCTTCTAATGAACTTCATTATTATGTTGAAGTCCTTAGGACTGTTTAGTTTCGATAAAGAGAAGATTTATCGATTAGTTCTTAAATTTATTCACAACCAAATGATAGGCTGTTAATTAGGACAACAGCGTCTATCGAGCATAGGTCACTATATGCCATATAGGTTGGTTGTCCTCTTAATCAAGGAGTGTGGAGACACTAGTATGGCATACAGGTGAGATGTATGCATATATCGTCATAGAACATGATCAACTCTAGAGCATTCTACTATCGAGAATGTCTCTGATGGAATATGGGTATAAGTATCCCTTAGACCTGAGATCACCTCAGTGACTTGGAAGCAACTCACTATGCTTTGGTATCAGACTAACTAAATTTTTAATTCAGCAATGGAAGACTTCTGGGCATAGTCAAGTACTTGCAAAGTTGGAGTGTGATCAAGATGGAATTGACCACTCCAAAAGTTGGAGAAGATTGTATCACTGTATTTCAATATAGTAAAACCTTGGCTAGGATAATCCATCAGATGGATTTGATATTTTAAAATATAATATGGACAACTAGATTAGAGTTAATAATTGAACTTTGAGGTGTCCTACGAGCATTGTGGTCAAGGTAATGAATTATATGAAAACTATATCCGCATGGGTTCTAAGGATGGTGTTCTACACCTTCGATCTATCCGACCATCGGGTATCATTGCTAGATGGTCACTTTGATTGGTATAGAAACTTATTCCTATGCTACTAGCTTAGGTTCAGACCTATGAGATTACACACATTAGGGCTTATGATCTAATCGAATGATTGATCAACGATTAAGAATCGTTCTTGGGTTAATCAATACGATTGGTGTTTAACCTAGTGCAAGTGTTGCAGGAGGATCGATTAGCAATTGGATTGCTAATTGATTTAATTTGATTAAGCCAATAGGTTGAGATTAAGTCTAATTAAATATAATTTAATTAGATTTATTTTGAGATTGATTGGATCAAGTCCAATTGATTTATTAGATAAGCCAAGTGCAAGAAAGAACTAGTCCTAGTCTAATTAGGACTCGGATTAACCTAATTTTCTAATTTGATTAGAAAATAAATGAGAACTAAATTTGATTTAATTATATTCTTAAATGGGTTAGGGCTTTATTTAATTGGGTTGGTTTAATCTTGATTTTATTTGATTAAACGATCTTGTTTGACCAAGTCAAAATAAGAGTCCCAGTGTGACTAGGACTCCCTATCACTTGCGCCACTTAATCCTCACACCCCATGCCCTTTTTGTTTTGTTTCTTATGTGAAAATTATCCACTCTCATGGCTTCTCGCATCCTCTTTTTCTCTTCCTTTTCTCATAAGGTAATTTATTGGAAGACCAAGTCAAAAGAGGAGTTAGTTTTGCTTAGGATTCTATGAGATAGAATCCTTGTTGACCAAAACACTTTTCCTTGAGTGTCGCCCCCAATTTTAATTAATTATTCTCTTATTCTATAAAAATAATATCCTTTCTTGTGCACCCTCTCTTGCTGATCCATACCAATAATTATGGAGGAGGCACCCAAGAGTTGGATGCCCTAACAACTTTTCATGTTTGGATATTCCTAGTATAGGATTTTGATCTAACTTGGACTCTTATTTATCTCTGTTTATTAGATGAATTTTGTTCTAATTTTTTTGTAAAATATAGAGATTTGAGAGAGATTTGGGGTGTGCAAAAATTAGAGGAAGAGGATCCTTGGGTGTGGAGATTCCATAGGCACCAAACTAGGTGTCTAGGTAAGAGAAAAGAGAAGAAGAAGAGGGTCTTTTTCTAGGGCTGTTTTATTTTCAATCTCTCCTCCTTTTTTTTGAGTTTTTTCTAAGAGAGTCTCAGATCAGTAAACTCTCATCTTTCTTCTCATATTTTGGAGAGTCCAAATTTCAAAGAAGGAAGCATCGGATCGACCATCGAAGAAGGATCAGCACAATACTAGCATACTGTGCTAATTTCCTGCATCAAACTTTAGATCAGAGTTCGTAGGCTTATGTGGATGACTCATAGAGGCCGGACGCATGTGCGGCTCATGACTTCATCCTCAAGCCTAGATCAGTAAGTTAGAACGTTTAACTTGCTCAGGTAATAGACCTGATCTATTAACTTCATACCTGCATTTGATGTAGTATAGATCTAGATTGATTTGATCAACCTTTTATTTTCTTATTTGATTTTAATTTTTGATTTAATATCATGCCTTGATCATGTAATAGATCTGAGATCTAGGTATTTACATATTTATTTAAATAAATATTTAATTTATCTACAAGATCTTGAAAAAGTTTTCAAGATCTACCTGTAAAATCCTAGATCTGGTTTCTTCATAGATTGGTATCTACTCACTACTCCTAGTGAGTATGTCATGTCTAGTCTCGCACATGTCATTGCATACATAATAGACCCTATTGCTGAAGCATATGGAATTCTACTCATATGCTCTCTCTTTTTAGGAGTTGTCGGATAATCCTTCTTAGAGAGAGAAATTTCTTGGCCTATTGGAAGATAGCTCTTTTTAAAATTCTTCATACTGAACCTCTTCAGCATAGTTTCTATGTACGTGGATTGGGATATACCAAGCATCATTTTAGATCTATCCCTATAGATCTTCATCCCTAGGATGTAGGATGCTTTATTCAAGTTCTTCATGGAGAACTGTGATGACAACCAGACTTTTATTCCTTATAGTGTGGGGATGTCATTCCTAATTAAGAGAATATCATGTTAGATATGTGTGCCCTAGAAGCTAGAATTAGCTGACACTTGTTATACACTTCTAAGGGTAAAATTATAATTTTGACTATAAATAATAAAATGGATTATTTTCTATCATAATGTGCATTTAGTATCTGTGATACATCCCTTGAGTTAAATGGTAATGATAATTTTTATTTTCAAGAGTTGAAAATTTAAGATATGAATTTTCATTGTTAACTCATAAAATGCTCCTGACCGTAGTATCATCATGAGGATGATGATTGATCCAAAAGGTTGGTGTACAATCGCTTCTTTATAGTAGATAAGTATTGAGTCTATGGTATAGAGACACCAGAGCGAGAGTATAGGTACTCGTTAGAGAATGAGGGCATTGAGCATGACCACCTCGAGCAGTCATTAAAAAGTCTACCTTCTCGTCGATGACTGGCTCGAAGCTGCAGTAGTGTGTCTAGTTTTTTGACCTGAGGTACATCGGTAGTTCACCTTGAGGGTGTTATAGTTTGACTACACCATGACTCGATCTTCTAGCCATTCGAAATTCTGAGGTGTATGTTAGCTATAGCACGTTCATCGTAGGAATTGAATTGCACCAAGAGAAAATTTATCTACCTCGGTAGATGAGGAGTAGCCCTATGATGATCACGAGAATCAAGTCAATAAGCCCATGGCCATGGTAGAGTGAAATAATAGAAAGAGTTTCTATTATGATTTTTACATTAGACTTGAATCAAATGATTAATCATATGATGGATATTAGGGTTTGATGAGTTCACCTTAACCCTAATCCAGTCAGAGCTCAAGATAGAAGAACTTAATCACACAGGTAACTAAACCGAGAGGTTCATTTTCAATTCTGATGGATTGCCATCATATGCTACTAGGTGTCATTAGTGGATTTTGAGAGCAATTAGAATGATTTAGATGATCAATCATACTAGTTATCTGAATCAGAAAAGTTCTGATCCATCGGAAGATATTTCGATGACGTCGATGATAGAGATCGCGACATATCTCATTACGATATGAAACTGAAACCTAACTAGATCACACAAATAAGGGTTTAGATCTGGATATTATCAATTGGACTAACCAAGTCAATTGATTTGAATTAGATTCAATTAGTTCAAGAAAATCATGCTAGCACATGATTGAGCCTCCTTTAATTATCATTAAAAGTTGTCTCAACCGAGCCAAATATATTTGGGCTCACTTAGGTACCTTTACTTGGTTTGATTGGAGCTTATCTCGATCAGAAAAGGATTGTCTTAATTTATGAGATGAATTTGAGACAACACCTACTATTTTCCTTCACCTGGTAATTCTTGTCTTTTGACTTTCATTAAATGTTGACCTTTGATACTTAGACATCTGCCCATGTGTCAAACCATCATAGGAGAGAACATTTGGACTAGTCCACCTGCTAAAAGGTAGGAGGATAAGGGGCACGTGCTTAGGGAGGCATGCGCCCATGGATTGTGATGCCTGGAGTCCCAAATAGATGGGACTCTAGGTTGCTTGAGAGATTCTACCTAGGTGGTGCCAAAGACTAGACTTTGACCAGTCTTAGCGCAATCTAAGGATGATTTAGAGGGGCTCCCATCTAGTTAGATCAGGTGATGTCATTCTATCAATCAGATTTAGATCTGATTGCATGAAGCGATGTGATTGGTCGGGATGATGTGGCACTGCATGGCACAGTCGGGTCTATATAAACCCTATCTACACCTTAGATTTAGAACTCTAGCCCATTGCCCATGCCACAAGGCTACTCCTCTCCCTCCTCCATGCCATCTTTAGGTCCTCTCTCTCCTATCCATGCCCAAGAAGCTTTGGGCTTCAGTTTGGTGCGATCCAAGCAAGAGAAAAGCGAGGAGAAAGGAAGAAGGCAACACTTCTGGAAAAGACGACACCCGATCTTCAAAAAAAGTTTTGAAGATCCTCTAAATTAGATCCAGATCTAATATTTGGAGAAGTGATAAAGAAAAAGAAGATCTTCAGATTCTATCTGAGTGGATACTGATAGAGGCCAGGCATTTGTGTGGCTAGATCCAGAACCTTAGAAAGACATCAGGATCATCACAGTATAATCTAATTATCCGCTACAAGATAAAATTAATTTAGATTTAATTTATCTTTTATTTTTATTTTATTTTTTCTATTAGATCAATAATATCAGATCTAAAAAGTCTCATATCTGATCTGAATCCAAGAGAAAAATTTTTGAAATATATCTCTTGATCCAATCAGATCTGAGCGAACCTGATCAGGAAAATAGGATTTTTCCTTCATGTCATCTATGTACAAAACAAGGAATATCACTGCTAGAACATTTGCCTATTTATAAATGTAGGATTTTTCTATGTTCTTAACGAAGCCACACGTTTTGATCACTTTATCAAAATGTATGTTCTAACTCCGAGATGCTTGCTTTAATCCATAAATGGATCTCTAAAGTCTGCACACCTTGGACTCATCTATGGATGTGAACCCCTCAGGTTGTATCATATACACCTCTTCGGTTAGCTCTTCATTTAGGAAAGCCATCTTCACATCCATCTACCAGATCTCATAGTCCAGGTGGGTAGCTATTGCAAGCATTATCCGAATGGATTTGGGCACTACCACTGGAGAGAATGTCTCATCATAGTCAATACCATAATGTTGAAGATACCCCTTAGCAACCAGATGGGCTTTATTGGTCTCCAGCTTTTCGTCTGCACCTCTTTTTCTTTTGAATATCCATTTACATCCAATGGATTTAACCCCTTCAGGTGGGTCAACTAATGTCCATACATCATTGACCTTCATGGAATCCATTTTAGATCTCATGGCTTCTAGGCATTTCATAAAGTTGGGTCTCTACATCACATCCATATAAGTGATCGGATCCTCATCGTTCTCATCAAGTTTGATGGGATCATCATTCTGGACTAAGAATCCATAGTATCTGTTCGGATGGCGCGACACTCTACCGGATCACCTTAATGGTATGGATTCACTAGGCTTCGGATCTGATCTGATTAAATTCGACTTAGGTTCAACATTCTGTATTGGACTTTCTACCTGTTGAACTTCATCAAGTTCAACCTTAGAGGCAATAGTTCCTTCACTAAGGAACTCCTTTTGCCGAAAAGGTTGCCCTAAGGCTGACGAACACCTTTTGTTCATCAGCATGATAGAAATAGTATCTTTTGGTCTCTTTTGGGTATCCTATAAATGCGCACTTGTCAGACCTAGGTCCAAGTTTATCTGTAATTAACTGTTTAACATAAGCCGGATACCCCCAGACCCTGAGGTGTGAAAGTGCTGGCTTACGTCCTATCCATATCTCATATGAAGTTTTAACCATAGATTTACTTGGAACCCTATTTAAAAGATAGCAAATCAATTTGAGTGCATATCTCCAGAGGGATATCGGCAAGCTGGCAAAACCCATCTTGGATCGGACCATGTCTAACAGAGTCTGATTCCTCCTTTCAGATACACCATTATGCTATGGTGTTCTCAGAGGAGTCCATTGGGAGAGAATCTTATTCTCTTCTAGATATGTGAGAAACTCATCCGAAAGGTATTCTCCTCCTCGATTAGATTGAAGAATTTTAACACTCTTTTTAGTTTGTTTTTCTACTTCACTTTGGAATCATTTGAACATTTCAAATAAATCCGACCTATGTTTCATCAGATAGATATATCCAAACCTGGATAGATCATTTGTGAAAGTGACGAAGTATACATATCCATCTTTGGCACTAGTACTCATTGGTCTACATACATCAGTATGTACTAGTCCTAAAAGTTCAGTGGCTCTCTCTCACCTTTTTCAGTAAAAGATGATTTAGTCAATTTACCAAGAAGATAGGATTCACAGGTTGGAAGCCATTCTCAATCACTAAGTTCGAGGATATCCTCTTGAGCCAACCTGCTTATCCTGTTCTTGTTTATATAACCTAGCCTATAATGCCATAAATAGATATCTATCATATTATCTAATCTAGGATGTTTGCCAGTTGAATAGAATACATTAATAGGTAGTGATAACATATATACACCATTATTCAATTGTCCATAGAAAGTAGTAACACCATTTACAATGATGTTACAAACTCATTTCTTTATTGAAATTTTATAATTGTTCATGGAAAAATGGCCTATAAAAATGATATTTAAAAAGAAACTAGGATAGAAATGACAATCACTAAGAACAACGGTATGAGATTCAAATACAAGTTTCAAAATTTTTAAAGCTAGAACTGAAACTGGTCTTCCATCTCTAACGTTCAGGAATCTCTCATCTTGCTCGAATCTTCTACTAACTTGCAATCCATACAATGAATTCCAAATATGATAAGGGCTTCCGGTATCGAATACCCAATCAGTAATATCACACAAAGAGAAATTGCAAGAAGTTATCATATAAATACCTTGCCCAGTAATAGCTTACTTCTTTCTCTGCCTATTTAGATCTAGGGAGCCAATGTACTGAGGACAGTTTCTCTTCTAGTACTCCCACTTCTTGTAGAAGAAGCATTCGGCTTGACTCTTATTGGGCTTGATTTTTTGGGTCTGAGCCTACACAGATGTCCTAGCCTGAACATGCACCTTCTTGGCTTTCTTCTTCTTCTTCTTCTTTTCTTTTCCAAAGGGTTGAGAATGAGAAGACGAACCTCCCACTAAGTTCATCGACTCTTTGTTGAGCTGGTGATCCTTCCCAAAGTTCTAAAGTAACCCTAGTAACCCATGGTAGTCAACTTCAAACTTTGACATTCTATAATGTGCAAGGAATGGGAGATAAGACTTGGGCAGCGAGTTCAGTATTGCATCTTTTCCAAGTTGTTTATGCAAGAAAAAGCCAAGCTTGTTCAAGTGCTCTATCAACTCGATCATGTACAGTACATGATCAGTGATAGAGACTCCATCCTGCATTCTGGCGTTGAAGATGGCATAACTAGTTTGTGCCTCTCAACGTCATTGGGTGTGCTAAAAAAATCCTCCAACATTTGGAGCATTTCATTTGACTGAGTTGTCTCAAACCTGCGACTGAACTCATCGCTCATCATAGACAGCATAATGCAGTGCACCATGGTTCGATCATTGAGCCACTTCTGATAAGTATCTCTGACTGTTCCACATGCATTGGCAGCTGGCTCCTTAGGTGCAGGATCCATCAGCATATATAGGATCCATTCATGCTCTAGGATAATCTTCAACTTTCGATACCAGCTATCAAAGTTAGGTCCCACCAACTTATCATTCTTCAACAATGATCGAAGTGATAGGAAAGTGGCCATATCTGCATAAAGAAAAATATAATCTAATTAGTAATTGATTTATTAAACCTAGAGATTTGGACTTTAATCAAAAGAATCTCCCACTATTTTATTCAAATTGGTAGCCTCTACCTCCAATTTGAAGAATTATCCTAATTCCTTAGTGGGTACTAGAATCTACATAGACTATACACAAGCCCAACATTGGTTGGCCCATCCATGTACATTTAAGGATAGGTTCATAACTAATTGTTTCTCCAAATAATTTTTAGTAATTCAATTTTTCCCCAAACCCTGATCAGTTGACTTTGGCCTTCTCAGAAAAGGGTCCAATTAGGTCCAACCATTAACATGACCATACTTGGCCGATCCAATCAATGAATGATCAGGCCTAACTTTGGTTAGCCCATCTAACCACCATTTAGAAAGATGTATCTAAGAGATCATATAATGAATGATAATTCCATCAACCGATAAGCACCAGGCCTTTGGGCCTCCAATGATTATCCAACTGATGGACCCATTATCATCCACTTTAATGGAAGGCAATGATCCAGTTATTATATAACTATTTTATTTTAGAAATCTAATAATTTTAGAAAATTTATTTATAGAAGTGAGTGGGTCAGATTAACCAGCTTGTCATGATTCTTCCACTGGTTTCACCAAGTCAGCTTAAGGAAGACCACTAATAGGCTGGTCTAGGAGTACCTAAATCAGTCACATTGATTTACCTAGTTGACATGGGTCAACTCAAATTGTCAAGTGATCTGATCAAAACTTAATCTCACCAAGAAGGCCAGGTAAGTGAAATCGATGGAAGGATCTGCCAAAGCTTGCCTTAGACACCATAAAAAATGGCCAGGTAAGTGGGCTGCCAATTAAAAACCACCAATCATATGTGCCAAACTTACTTTAGACACCAATTGATTTAATTAATCTTGATTAGATCAACCTATCAGTTTGAGCTAGACCTCTTAGCCAAGAATCAAGTCCATTTGGTTCTTATTAAAGATATGGACTTGACCAACTACAACTACTATAATTGATATAGAGAATCCTTGATCTAATCTAAGATAATAATTGATTAGATTTAGTCAATTTTCTAATTAAGTCTATTCTTTAATCTAACCTTAGGTCTAACCTAAATAATGGACCTAATCCCTACTAACCCATTAACCCAATATTATGATTCGTATCATAGGATCTTCAATTTACAATCCCAGAACCTAATCAAATAACTTCTTAATTCTTAATTCTTAATTAAGTTTTGGGCCGAGGGTTGGAGTTTGGCTTTTCAAAAATAATTTTCATATTTATAAAATATTTGTACAATATGGTTCTATCAACCAAGTTGCATGTTTGATTCATAATCAATATGCAAGTAAAATAAATAAAAAACTACTTTAGATCTAATTCAAATAGGTTTATGTAATTGAAATAGTTTTAATAATAATCAATCATAAATCTTCCTAGATCAAATCTAACATATTTATGATGATTAAAATTAGATTAAAATATTTTTAATCAGATCATAAAATCTCTTAGATCTAATCTAAAATTTTATGATCAATATTTCAGATCAGCACGTACTAGGACAATCTATCCACTATAAGAGATAAACCTTATAGTAGGACAACCTTATGACAGTCTGTGCAATCCAAAATATTTTATTTTTAGATCTAAAACTATATTTAAATTTATTTAATTATAAATAAAATTAGATCAAATCTAATAAATTTATGATTAGAGTCAGATCATCATGAACTTGGACAATCTTTTCACTTGGATAAATCTTATAGCAGGACAAACTTATGGTAGTTCGTAAGATCTAAATTTTTTAATTTTAGATTTACTAATTATATTATAAATTAGATCTAATCTAAAAAATAATCTAAACATGCATAAAAATTATTTAATAAGAACCTAGGCTTTGATACCAATTGTAGGAACCAGATCTATGATATCAAGACTAGATCTTGAAACTTTTTCAAGATCAGATAGCAAAAGATTAAAATCAATCAAAATTATCCTGGATCTAAGATTTTATTATATGATTATTGCATGGTATTTATGATAAACAACATGCAGGGTTTCATGCATAGATTTCAAAATTTTTTCAAAATATAAAGCAGCAAAAGACATAGATTAAACTATTTAATCTACAACATGCATGTAATCAAATTACAAAACTCTATATCAAGGATCTATAACATGTTATGATGCAAATATAAATCTAAAATTAAATTAGTTATGAGTGGTATTGATCATATTAATACCTAGATCTAGAATAATTCTAGATTTAACCCTAGATCACATCTAGGTCACCAAGAGATCAGATCTCTTACCTTTGCACAGGTTGAGAACTCCGTGGTTGAATTTGTTGTTGCCTTTGGAGCTGCACAAGAGTTCGGCCTCTATAGGTGATCCACACAAACCTGCAAAATAAATTAAAAATTTGTCGAATGAAGATCTGTTCGAAGTGCTAGCTTCTCGCGGATCCCTCCTGATGGTTAATCAAATACATGTTCTTCAAATCTCTTGGATACTCCAAGAGATGAAGAACATGAGGAATAAGGGAGAAATCCAACCCTTGGATCTTCCATAAACTAAAAATAAATACATATGAAAAAACCTAGGAGAAGATAAATCTTCTCCTTCAGGATGTCAACGGTTGATGCCCTGAAAACATTTATTATGCTAGGTTCAGAGGAAACCTTCTCCTCTAGATTTTTTTTTAGTTTTTTAGATATCACATCCTCAAATTTTTCTCATAAAAATCTCATAAATAAAATTGAGAAGGACTCTCAAGGAAACCCTAAGAGAAGACCTTCTTCTCTTCTTCTTCTCGCATTAGGACATGATCAGATTATGTCCAAAAATGATCACCATGCCCCAACACCTTGGAGCATAGATTGCATGCCCTCTTCCTCTCTCTCTCTCAGATATTTATCATATAAAAATTACATAAAATAATGAAGAAGAAAATACTCAAAAGAAAATAAAGAGAAGATAATCTTCTCTTACCTTTGTGCCTTCATGACATCAATGATTGATGTCCAGATGAAGACGTTTTCTCTAAGGATCTTCACACCATCTTTCCTCAAGCCCTTCCTTTCTCTCTCTCTCTCTCTCATATTTTTATCATATAAAAATTATAAATAAAATAGAAAGAGAGAAACATAAAAGAAAAATATAAGAGAAGACAATCTTTTCTTACCTTGTCTCTTCAAGATATCAACATTTGATGTCTTAATTGAGGACTCTTCTCTATGAATCTTAGTACCATAAATCCTCCATGCCTTCTCCTCCTTTTCCTCTAATTTTTCATAATTTTTCTAGAATTTTTCTCATCCTTTATGGTCAAACAAAGAGGCATCCCCTTTATATTGCAAAACTAGGTCAAAACCTAGTCAAAGGAGGACTTCTATGGGGCGTCCAACTCTTGGATGCCCCTCCCACTTATTTTTTCATGTAATCACAGATTCTCAGACACAAAACCAAGGGAAAAAGAGTTGAATAAGATAGAAGGGTGTGGGTAGAGTTGGCGCACAAGGGAGGGAGGAGTTTGGGTTAAAGAAGACTCTTCCAAGTAGGAAACAATTTCCAACTTCCTTCTAATTTTGACCAAATCAAATTTAAATCCAAATAATCTGATATGGGGTATGGGAAACCTTTTATTAGGCATAGAAAAATATAGGAAAAAAATCTAAAATTAAAATATGGCAAGGGCTTTCTTAGGCGCAAGTGAAAGAGAGAGAGTCCCAGTCCAATTGGGACTCCTCTTATTTGACTATGTCAAAATTATTTTAAATCAAATTTAAATCTTATTTAAACTAGATTAAATACAATCCAATTAAGGATGATCCTAGTCAAACTAAGAGCCTAATTAAATCATATTAAATCAAGATTTAAATCTGATTTAAATCTTAAGTCAATCAGCTACACCCAAGTCCTAGTCAAACAAGGAATTATTCTTCCCTTGCAATTGGCTTATCCAATAAACCAATTAGACTTAATCTAATTAAATCCAAACTAATTTTAATTAAATCTAATTCAATTAAATTTGATCTCAGTCTGATTGCTCAATCAAATTAAGCCAATTAGCAATCCAATTGCTAATCGATCCTCCTGCAACACTTGCATTAGGTCAAACATCAATCGCATTGAATGTTTGACCTTGAAATGATTCTCAATCATCAATTAACCATCCGATCAGGTTACAAGCTCTAATGTGTGTAACCCCATAGGTTCGAACCTAAGTCAATGGCATAGAAACTAATTTTTGTATCAATCGAAGTTACCATCTAGCAATGGTTCCCGACGTCCGGATAGGTCGAATGTATGCAAAGCAACATTCTTAGAACCCTGGCCCATGGTTACTGTATAATTTATCTCTATGACCAATAATGCTCAAGATGACTTTGAGTATGCTGTCAAACACTCATACAAGTTATCTTTATTGTGTCTCAAAATTTTGCAAATCCCGTGACACCTTATGAGAATTATCCAGGCCTAGGTTTTGCTAAATTGAAACACATCGAGTCATTTTCTTCCTAAAGTTAATGAAGAGTGGTCAATCCCATCTTGACTCATACACCAACTCTACAAGTACTTGACTATACTCAAAAACCTTCCATCACTTATATTAGAAATACAGGCAATCTAGCACCAAAGTATAGTGAGTTGCTCGCAAGTCATCATGGCGATCTCAGATCGGAGGGACACTTATATCCATTGGTCTTAGCTAGCTACTCTTGACAGTAGAGTACTACATTGATCACATTCAGTGCAGATGTACTCCTACATCTCACCTGGATGCCATACAATTATCTCCATACCACTTGGTTATGAGGATAACCAATGCATATGGTATACAATGACCTACAATCGATAAGTTATCATCCTTGTTAATAACTTATTATTTGGTCGTGAACAATTCAAGAACCATCCGATAAATCCTCCTTTATCGATTGATTGTAGTTCTAAGGACTTCATCATAATTTAGGAGTTCATTTAAGGAGGATAGAACTTTTATGATGAAACAACCAAATTACTATTATTATTAGATAATTCATATACTAATTTAAATCATCTACTACTTTGATGACTTGCTTTAGAATATATTTTCCAACAACTCCCACTTGGACTAAAGCCAATCAAAATGATATCAAATATCCTATCTTCCACTTAAGTTTGTGGAACTCCTTAGTTCCGAGGCCATAGCTAATGGGTCAGTCAAGTTCTCTCTTTACATCAATCTTCTAAAGATTGACGTTACCTAGATCAAATATCTAAGATGAAAATGATGCAGAATATGCTGGTCCTTTGATTCTTTAGCCTTAGCTATGGCAACAGTGCTACGATAGGACTGGACCATGGGTGGAGGGTGCCAGTCCCAACCTACTAATGAACCATAGTAACTATACGGCTTACATGGCAGCATCATATGCCATGATGTACTCTACATCACTAACTGAATAGGCTAAAGTATCCTGCTTGGAACCTTTCCAGCAGATTGCTCCTACAATTAGGGTATGAGTCGACATTCTCTTGTTGTCATCTTGTTTTGACTGAAATCAAAACATCCATATATTTTAAGTCAGTACTTCCATATTTGAGTCACTGGACCTTAGTATTTTTTAAATACTTAGGGATTATCTATACAATTCTCCAATGGCTCTTACTTGGATCAGACTGGTATCTGCTCACTACCTCTAGTGAGTATACCATGTCTAATCTCGTACATGAATAAATAAGATGATAGCTAAATCTTTATTCCTTGGAATATTGGAATGCTATTCTTGATTAAGAGAATTTCATTCTCAAACATCATAAGAAATAATACTACAAAACATTTTGCCCAATAATAAGTGTAGGGTTTGTCTTTGTTCATAACTAAGATATACATTTAGAACGTATGTTTGAACTCTGAGATAATAGCCAAATGGGCTTTAAGTTCTTTACCTTTTCGTCTGTGCTAATCTTATCCTTTTGAAAATCTATTCACACCCAACGAATTTTATCCCTTCAGGTGAATCAACTAGTGTCCATACATAATTGATTTTCATAGACTTTAATTTGGATCATATGGCTCCATGTCACTTCTCAGAATCAGGCCACTGCACTGTATCCTTATAGGTGATCGAATTCTTGTTGTTCTCATCGAGCTCAACATGATCACCATCTTGGATCTAGATACTGAAGTATCTATCCGACTAATGCGGTACTCTATCAGATGTCTTTAAAGGTGATACTTTAATGCACTCTAAATTTGATCTAATCAAATCCAGTTCTGTAGGTTTATCAAATAATGTCGGTTCTTTTCTATTAGTCAAAATTTTATAAGATCAACTTAATAGACATTAGTTCCTTCTCTAAGAAACTTCTTTCTAAAAGAAATATCCTACTACTGACGAACATCTTATGTTCTTTAGCATAGCAGAATTAATAACCCTTAAACACTTATTGGACCAGGATCTAAGTTTATCTATGTGTAAATATATGAGATAGGCTGATCAACTCCAAATCCAAAAGTGAGAGAGCCTAGGTCTACGCCCGATCCATATCCTATATGGAGTCAATGCAATAGATTAACTTGGTATAAATTTTTAAAGTAAAAAAAATAGTCACAAGAGCACAATCCTGCAATAGGCAGATAAGTATACCATATTGTAGTTTGAACCATGTCTAACAAAGTTCAATTTCTCTTTCTAGATACACTATGTTCCAAAAAGAAATCCACTGAGAGAGAATCCTATTTTCTTCTAGAAATGTCACAAACTCACTGGATAAGTATTTGCCTCCTCGATCTGATCGAAAAATTTTAATACCTTATCTAGTTTATTTTTTTTTTTTATTATTGAATCATTTGAACATTTCAAATGATTCATCCCAGACGCATCCATACCTAGATAGGTCATCTGTAATGAAATATTAATGTCTTCCTTTGGTACTTAAGTTCAAGGTCTACATATATCACTATGTATGAGGCTTAAAATGTTATCAGCTTCTTCACCATTTTCAGTAAAATGTGACATTGTCATCTTCCCAAGAAGACAAGATTCATAGGCTATCAATGATTCACAATCATTGATATTGAGGTTTTCCTCTCAAGCTAACCTATTTATCCTGTTCTTGTCAATATGACTAAGCCTGTAATGCCTAACATAGACATCCATGACATAATCTAACTAGGGTGTGTACATTCCACTTACCTTGAGTTCTTGCAATGAGTTGCAAAAGACCACTGGTATCTAATACCCAAGTAGTAGAATTACATACAGAGAAGTTTTAAGGTGTTATCATATAATGTCTTTAATGAGCAATTTTTGCTCCTTTCTCTTGTTCAGCCTATTGTGGTCAAGGGAAGCAAGACAAATCTTCTTCCTATGATCCTATTTCAGACATTAGAAGTACTATGCCTGATTTGGGTTAATTTTGGACTAATTATTTTGACTGGGCTCAGAAATCCCAATACAAACGCATTCGTACTGCTAAACCAATATTCAACTTTCAATACTGATTATCAAAGTTGGGTTCATAAGTCTTCACTGTCTAACAGTGATAGGAGCAATTAGAATTTAGCCTTAATAAAGAATAATGACCTATTGTATATGAATCATTTTAAGCCTAAAGACTTGGACTTTAGTCTAAAAGTTCTTCCACTATTTTATTCGAATTAGTAGCCTCTACCTCCAATTTGAGGAATTACTTTAATTTTCTAGTAGGTACTAGAATCCACATAGACTGCACACGAGCCCAACTTTGGTTGGCCCACCCATATACATCTAAGAGTATGTTCATAACCAATTATTTTTTCAAATAATTTTCAGTAATTTTAATTTTGCCTCAGGCCCTAATCAGTTGGCTTTGGCCTTCTTAGAAAAGGGTTCAGTTAGGTCCAACCATTAGTAAGACCATACTCGGCGCATCCAACCATTGAATGATTTGGCCCAACTTTGGTTGGCCAACCCAACCATCATTAGAGAGATGCATCCAAGTCATCATATGATGGATGATAATTCTATTAGTCAACAAGCACCAGGCCTTTGGGCCTCCAATGATTATTGAGTTGATGGACCCATTATCAAACACCTTAATGGGAGGCTATGACTCCGTTATTCTCATAACTTTATCATTTTAAGGATCTAATAATTTTAGAGGATTTAAATTATTAGTGATTTAAGGATAGAAAGGATATGGACCAATTTGCTCCTACTGACTTCACCAAGTCAAGTCCTCCTACTGACTTCGCAAGTCACTGATGAGGACTAGGATCAATTACAGTCCATGGGCACCTAAATCAGTCTTACTGAATAAAATTGGTCTCATTGATTTCTATGTGACATGGGTTAGCATGAATCAATGAGCAACCTAATTAAAAACTTGATTAACCATATTGGTCAGGTAAGTGAGATCGATGGAAGGGTCTGCCAAGGCTTGCCTTAGACACCATCAAAAATGACTAAGTAAGCAGGCTGCCAATTAAAAACCATCGATCTAGGATGCCAGACTTACCTTAGACATCAATTGATTTGTTAGTTTTGATTTGGTCTATCTAAAGACTCAGGCTCGACCACTGAGGCACGATCAGCATCCATTTGTTAGATGTATGAACTTTGATCAACTACAACTATTGAAGTGATCTATAGAAATGACTTAATCCTAATTAACTATTAATTAGGTTTGATCAATTTCTTAATTATGTCCATATTTAATCTAATCCTAGGTCTAACCCAGTTAAGGACCTGATCAAAGCTAACCCATTTTTCTTTAACCCATGTTTTATGAAATTATCTTAGGATCTTCAAATCACAAACCTAGATCCTAAACAAATACTTAATTCTCAATTATGTTCAAGCCTTATGGGTTTAGGTTATGGAATCTCAGAACTAGTTTTTGATTTTATTGTTTAAAATATTTTCAAATTATATTGAATCATATTCAATATATAGTTTTAGATCTGATTTGTTTCGTTATTTAGATCATGTCCTAGAGTTTCAAATTTTGAGTTTTATAGAAAGTAAGTTCATGATTTAATTTTTATAAAATAAATATGTCATATATATACATTCTAGATTCAAAACAAAAATTACATATCCAGCATATGCAACATAAGGATCTAAATCTAAACATGAAACATATCACATGGATCTCATCTAAATGATCAAAATCAGATCATAAACCATTTAAATTTAGATTTAAAATCTAAAAATAAATCATAAATTACTTTAGATCTCATCTAATATATTTATGATTTAGGTTTCTTGGATCATCGCATACTAGGACAATCTTTCCACTGTAAGGGGTAAACCTTACAGCAGGACAACCTTATGGTAGTATGTGCAATCCTAATATTATTTAGAACTAATCTAAATAATCTAAAATAGATCTAATATCTATTAAATCTTAGATTTAAATTAAAAAACTAAGTCATAAATTTTCATAGATCCAATCTAAATAATTCATGATTTTGATTTAGATCAGTACATACTAGGACAATCTTTTCATTGTAAGAGGTTAACCTTAAAACAGGACAACCTTATGGAAGTATGTATCATTTTTAATTAATTTTAATTTTAAAATTTAATTTAAAGCATACATAAACATGTTATAATAGAACCTAGATGCTCTGATACCACAGATAGAAAATATGCAGGGTTTCATGCATAGATTTCAAAACTTTTTCGAAATATTGAGCAACGGAGGACATGGATTAAACCATATAATCTACAACATGCATGTAATCAAATTACAAAATCCTACATCAAGGATCTATAACATGTTATGATGAAAATATAAATCTAAAATTAAATTTATTATAAGTGGTATTGATCACATTAATACCTAGATTTAGAATAATTCTAGATCTAATCCTAGATTACATCTAGATCACCAAGAGATTAGATCTCTTACTTTTGCATAGGTCGAAAACTCCATGGTTTAATCTATTATTGCCTTTAGATCCACACAAGTATCCAACCTCTATAGGTGATCCACACGAATCTGCAACATAGATCGGAGGTTCATCGAACGAAGATCCGCTCGAAGTGTTAGCTTCTCATGAATCCGTCCTGATGGTTAATCAAATACATGTTTTTCAAATCTTTTGGATACTTCGAGAGATGAAGAACATGAGGAGGAATAAGAGAGGAATCCAACCCTTGGATCTTTCATAAATCAGAAATAAATACATATGAAAAAAACCTAGGAGAAGATAAATCTTCTCCTTCAGGATGTTAACGGTTGATGTCCTGAAAACATCTATTATGCTAGGTTCAGAGGAGACCTTCTCCTCTAGATTTTTTTCTAATTTTCTAGATATCACACCTCTCAAATTTTTTTCATAAAAATCTCATAAATAAAATTAAGAAGAAGGGTTCTCAAGGAAACCCTAAGAAACGACCTTCTTCTCTTCTTCTTCTCGCATCAGGACTTGATCAGATCATGTCCAAAAATGATCACCATGCCCCAACACCTTGGAGCATAGATTCCATGCCCTCTTCCTCTCTCTCTCTCATATCTTTATCATATAAAAATCACATAAAATAATAAAGAATAAAATACTCAAAAGAAAATAAAGAGAAGATAATCTTCTCTTACTTTTGTGCCTTCACGACATCAATGATTGATGTCCAGATGAAGACCTTTTCTCTAAGAATCTTGTCACCATCTTTCCTCAAGCCCTTCCTCTCTCTCTCTCAAATTTTTATCATATAAAAATTATAAATAAAATAGGAAGAGAGAAACATAAAAGAAAAATATAAGAGAAGACAATCTTCTCTTACCTTGTCTCTTCAAGATATCAACCTTTGATGTCTTAATTGAGGGCACTTGTCCATTAATCTTGGTGCCACAAATCCTCCATGACTTCTTCTCCTTTTCCTCTAATTTTTCATGATTTTTCTAGAATTTTTCATATTCTTTATGGTCAATGAAAGAGGTGTCCCCTTTATATTATAAAACTAGGTCAAAACCTAGTCAAAGAAGGACTTCTATGGGGCGTCCAACTCGTGGACGCCC
Source organism: Cocos nucifera (assembly GCA_006176705.1). NCBI lineage: Eukaryota > Viridiplantae > Streptophyta > Magnoliopsida > Arecales > Arecaceae > Cocos > Cocos nucifera. The sequence goes on along the minus strand of QRFJ01003433.1, from coordinate 17,816 downwards.
CTCCCACTTATTTTTTCATGTAATCACTAATTCTCACCCACAAAAATAAGGGAAAAAAGGTTGAATAAGATAGAGGGGCGTGGGTAGAATTGGCGCACAAGGGAGGGAGGAGTTTAGGTCAAAGAAGACTCTTCCAAGTAGGAAACAATTTCCAACTTCCTTCTAATTTTAACCAAATCAAATTTAAATCCAAATAATCTAATATGGGGCATGGAAAATATTTTATTAGGCATGAGAAAATATAGAAAAAAATCTAGAATTAAAAATATGGCGTGGGCCTTCTTAGGTGCAATTGAAAGAGAGAGAGTCCCAGTCCAACTGGGACTCCTCTTGTTTGACTAGGTCAAAATTATTTTAAATATAATTTAAATTCTATTTAAACTAGATTAAATATAATCTAATTAAGGATGATCCTAGTTTAGTTAGGTTCCCAATTAAATTAGATTAAATCAAGATTTAAATCTAATTTAAATCCTAAGTCAATCAGGTGCACCCAAGTCCTAGTCAAACAAGAAATTATTCTTTCCTTGCAATTGGCTTATCCAATAAATCAATTAGACTTGATCTAACTAAATCCAAACTAATTCTAATTAAATCTAATTCAATTAAGCTTGATTTCAGCTTGATTGTGCAATCAAATTGAGTCAATTAGCAATCCAATTGCTAATCGATCCTCCTGCAACACTTGTATTAGGTCAAACATCAATCGCATTGAATGTTTGAACTCGAAATGATTCTCAATCATTGATTAACCATTCGATCAGGTTACAAGCTCTAATATGTGAGACCCCATAGGTTCAAACCTAAGTCGGTAGCATAGAAATTAATTTTTGTACCAATCAAAGTTATCATCTGGCAATAGTTTTTGACGTCCAGATAGGTCGAATGTATGCAAAGCAACATTCTTAGAATCCTGGCCCATGGTTACTGTATAATTCATCCCTATGACCAATAATGCTCAAGATGACTTTGAGTATGCTGTCAAACACTCATATAAGTCATCTCTACTATGTCTCAAAATTTTACAAATCCCATGACACCTCACGAGGATTACCCAAGCCTAGGTTTTGCCAAATTGAAATACAGTGAGTCGTTCTCTTCCTAAAGTTAATCAAAAGTGGTCAATCCCATCTTGACTCACACACTAACTCTATAAGTACTTGACTATATGTAGAAATCTTTCATCATCTATATTAGAAATACAGACAGTCCAGCATCAAAGTATAGTGAGTTGCTTATAAGTCATGGTGGTGATCTCAAGTTGGAGGGACATTTATACCATTGGCCTTAGCTTGCTACTCTTGATAGTAAAGTGCTACATTGATCACGTTCAGTACAGATGTACTCCTACATCTCATCTGGATGCCATACCAGTGTCTCCACACCACTTGGTTATGAGGACAACCAATGCATATGGCATACAGCGACCTACATTCGATAAGTTATCATCCTTGTTAATAACTTACCATTTGATCATGAACAATTTAAGAACCATCCGATAAATCCTCCTTTATCGATTGATTATAATTTTAAGAACTTCATCATAAGTTAGGAGTTCATTTAAGGAAGATAGAACTTTTATCATGAAACAGCCAAATTACTATTATTATTAGATAATTCATATACTAATTTCAATCATCTACTACTTAGATGATTAGCTTTAGAACACATTTTCTAATAACTTTTACTTGGACTAAAGTCAATCAGAACAATATCAAATATCCTATCTTCCACTTAAGTTCGTAGAACTCCTTAGTTTCAAGACCATAGCAAATGGGTCGATCAAGTTCTCCTTTTATATCGATCTTCTAAAGATCAACGTTACCCAGATCAAATATCTAAGATGAAAATAATGCAAAATATGCTGATCCTTTGGTTCTTTAGCCATAGTTATGGCACCTGTGATACGATAGGACTGGACCATGGATGGTGGGTGCCACTCCCAACCTGCTAATAAAACACAATAACTACACAGCTTAGATGACAGCATCATATGCCATGATGTACTCTACATCACTAACTGAATAGGCTAAAGTATCCTGCTTAGAACCTTTCCAGTAGATTGCTCCTACAATTAGGGTATGAGTCAATATTCTCTTATTGTCATCTTGTTCTGATTGAAATCAAAATATCCATATATTTTAAGTCAGTACTTCCATATTTGAGTCACTAGACCTTAGTATTGCCCAAATACTTAGGGATTGTCTATATAATCCTCCAATGGCTCTTACTTGGATCAGACTGGTATCTGCTTACTACCTCTAGTGAGTATACCATGTCTAATCTCGTACATGAATAAATAAGATGACAGCTAAATCTTTATTCCATGCAATGTTGGAATGCTATTCTTGATTAAGAGAATTTCATCCTCAAACATCACAAGAAATAACACTACAAAACATTTTGCCCAATAATAAGTGTAGGATTTGTCTTTGTTCATAACTAAGACATATATTCAAAACGTATGTGTAAACTCTGAGATAATAGCCAAATGGGCTTTAAGTTCTTTACCTTCCCGTCTGTGCTACTCTGGTCCTTTTGAAAATCTATTCACACCCAATGGATTTTATCCCTTCAGGTGAATCAACTAGTGTCCATACAATATTGATTTTCATAGACTTCAATTTGGATCATATGGCTCCAAACCACGTCTCAGAATCAGGCCAATGCACTATTTCTTTATAGGTGATCGGATCCATGTTGTTCTCATCGAGCTCAACATGATCGCCATCCTAGATCTAGATACTAAAGTATCTGTCTGGCTAATGCAGTACTCTACTAGATCTCCTTAAAAGTGACACTTTAACGGGCTATGGATTTGATCTGATTAAATTTGGTTCTATAAGTTTATCAGATAACATTGATTCTTTTCTACCAGTCAAATTTTTACAAGTTCAACTTGATAGACATTAGTTCCTTCTCTAAGAAACTTCTTTCCAAAAAAAATATCCTACTGCTGACGAACATCTTATGTTCTTTAGCATAGTAGAATTAATAACCCTTAAACACTTATTGGACCAGGATCAAAGTTTATCTCTATGTAAATATATGACATAGGCTGATCAACTCCAAATCCAAAAGTGAGAGAGCCTAGGTCTACGCCCGATTCATATCCTATATGGAGTCAATGCAACAGATTAACTTGGTATAAATTTTTAAAGTAAAAAAAAGAGTCACAAGAGCACAATCCTGCAATAGGTAGATAAGTATACCATCATGTGGTTTGAACCATGTCTAACAAAGTTCAATTTCTCTTTCTAGATACACTATGTTTCGAAAAGAAATCCAGTGAGAGAGAATCCTATTTTCTTCTAGAAATGTCACAAACTCACTAGATAAGTATTTTCCTCCTCAATCTGATTGAAGAGTTTTAATACATTATCCAGTTTGCTTTTTCTTTTTTATTATTGAATCATTTGAACATTTCAAATGATTCATCCTAGACGTATCCATGCCCAGATAGATCATCTATAATGAAATATTAATATCTTCCTTTGGTACTTAAGTTCAAGGTCTATATATATTACTATGTATGAGACTTAGAACGTTATCAGCTCCTTCACCGGTTTTAGTAAAATGTGATTTTGTCATCTTTCCAAGAAGACAAAATTCACAGGCTATCAATGATTCATAACCATTGATATTGAGGTTTTCCTCTCAAGCTAACCTATTTATCCTGTTCTTGTTATTATGACTAAGACTATAATGCCTAACATAGACATCCATGACATAATCTAACTAGGGTGTGTACATTCTACTTACCTTGAGTCCTTGCAATGAATTACATAAGACCACTGGTATCTAATACCAAGGTAATAGAATTACATACAAAGAAGTTTTAAGATGTTATCATATAATATCTTTAATGAGCAATTTTTGCTCCTTTCTCTTGTTCAGCCTATTGTGGTCAACGAAAGCAAGATAAATCTTCTTCCTATGATCCTGTTTCAAACATTAGAAGTACTATGCCTGATTTGGGTTAATCTTGGACTAATTATTTTGATTGGGCTTAGAAATCTCAATACGAACCCATTCGTACTACTGAACCAATATTCAACTTTCGATATGGATTATCAAAGTTGGGTCCATAAGTCTTCAATGTTTAACAATGATAGGAGCAATTAGAATTTAGCATTAATAAAGAACAATGACCTATTGTATATGAATCATTTTAAGCCTAAAGACTTGGACTTTAGTCTAAAGATTCTTTCACTATTTTATTCGAACTAGTAGCCTCTACCTCCAATTCGAGGAATTACTTTAATTTTCTAGTAGGTACTAGAATTCACATAGATTGCACACGAGCCCAACTTTGGTTTGTCCACCCATGTACATCTAAGGGTAGGTTCATAATCAATTATTTCTTTAAATAATTTTTAATAATTTTAATTTTGTGCGAGGCCCTGATCAGTTGGCTTTGGCCTTCTCAAAAAATGGTCCAGTTAGGTACAACTATTAACATGACCATACTTGGCGCATCCAACCAATGAATGATCAGACCCAACTTTGGTTGGCCAACCCAACCACCATTAGAGAGACACATCCAAGCCATCATATGATGGATGATAATTTCATTAGTCAACAAGCATCAGGCCTTTGGACCTCCAATGATTATTAAGTTAATGGATCCATTATCAAACACCTTAATGGGAGGCTATGACTTCGTTATCCCCATAACTTTATCATTTTAAGGACCTAATAATTTTAGAGAATTTAAATTATTAGTGATTTAAGGATAGAAAGGACATGGACCAATTTGCTCCCACTGACTTCACCAAGTCAAGTCCCCCCACTGACTTCGCAAGTCACTGATGAGGACTAGGATCAATTATGATCCATGGGCATCTAAATCAGTCTTATTGAATAAAATTAGTCTCACTAATTTCCTATGTGACATGGGTTAGCATGAATCAATGAGCAGCCTAATCAAAAATTTGATTAACCATATTGGTCAGGTAAGTGAGATCGATAGAAGGGTCTGTCAAGGCTTATCTTAGACACCATCAAAAATAGTTAGGTAAGCAGGCTACCAATTAAAAATCATCAGTCTAAGATGCCATACATATCTTAGACACCAATTGATTTATCAATTTTGATTTAGTCTACCTGAAGACTCGGGCTCGACTACTAAGCCACGATCAGCATCCATTTGTTAGATGTATGGACTTTGATCAACTACAATAATTGAAGTGATCTATAGAAATGACATAATCCTAATTAACTATTAATTAGATTTGATCAATTTTTTAACTATGTCCATATTTAATCTAACCCTAGGTCTAACCCAGTTAAGGACCTGATCAAAGCTAACCCATTTTTCTTTAACCCGTGTTTTATGAAATTATCTTAGGATCTTTAAATCACAAACCTAGATCCCAAAAAATCACTCAATCTCAATTATATTCAAGCCTTACAGGTTTAGGTTATGGAATCTCAGAACTAGTTTCTGATTTTATTGTTTGAAATATTTTCAAATTGTATTGAATCATATTCAATATATAGTTTTAGATCTGATTTATTTCATTGTTTAGATCATATCCTAGAGTTTTAAATTTAGGTTTTGTAGAAAGTAAGTTTGTGATTTAATTTTTAAAAAATAAATATGTCATACATATACATTCTAGATTCGAAACAAAAATTATATATCCAACATATACAACATAAGGATCTAGATCTAAACATAAAACATATCACATGGATCTCATCTAAATGACCAAAATCAGATCATAAACCATTTAAATTTAGATTTAAAATATAAAAATGAATCATAAATTATTTTAGATCTCATCTAATATATTTATGATTTAGAGTTTTTGGAATATCACATACTAGGACAATCTTTCCATTATAAGGGATAAACCTTACAGCAGGACAACCTTACGGCAGTATGTGCAATCCTAATATTATTTAGATTTAATCTAAATAATCTAAAATAGATCTAATATTTATTAAATATTATATTTAAATTAAAAAATTAAATCATAAACTTTCTTAGATCTAATCTAAATAATTCATTATTTTGATTTAGATCAGCACATACTAGGATAACCTTTTCATTGTAAGAGGTTAACCTTAAAATAAGGCAACCTTATGACAGTATGTGCGATCTTTAATTAACTTTAATTTTTATATTTAATCTAAAATATATATAAACATGTTGTATTAGAACCTAGATGCTCTGATACCACAGATAGAAAACATGCAGGGTTTCATGCATAGATTTCAAAACTTTTTCGAAATATAGAGTAGCGGAAGACATAGATTAAACTATTTAATCTACAACATGCATGTAATCAAATTACAAAACCCTACATCAAAGATCTATAATATATTATGATGAAAATATAAATATAAAATTAAATTAATTATAAGTGGTATTGATCACATCAATACCTAGATTTAGAATAATTCTAGATCTAACCCTACATCACATCTAGGTCACCAAGAGATCAGATCTCTTACCTTTGCACGGGTCGAGAACTCAATGGTTAAATCCATTATTACCTTTGAAGCCGCACAAGCATCCAACCTCTATAGATGATCCGCACGAACCTGCAACATAGATTGAAGGTTCATCGAATGAAGATCCACTCGAAGTGCTAGCTTCTTGTGGATCCCTCCTGATGGTTAATCAAATATATGTTCTTCAAATCTCTTGGATACTCCAAGAGATGAAGAACATGAGGAAGAATAAGAGAGAAATCCAACCCTTGGATCTCCCATAAATCAAAAATAAATATATAAAAAAACCAAGGAGAAGACAAATCTTCTCCTTCAAGACGTCAACGGTTGATGTCCTGAAAACATCTATTATGCTAGGTTCAGAGGAGACCTTCTCCTGTGAATTTTTTTTTTTAATTTTCTAGATACCACACCCTCAGATTTTTCTCATAAAAATCTCATAAATAAAATTAAGAAGAAGAGCTCTCAAGAAAATCCTAAGAGAAGACCTTCTTTTCTTCTTCTTCTCACATCAGGATATGATCAGATCATACCCAAAAATGATCACCATGCCCCAACACCTTGGAGCATAGATTCCATGCCTCTTCCTCTCTCTCTCTAAGATCTTTGTCATATAAAAATTATATAAAATAATAAAGAAAAAAATACTCAAAAGAAAATAAAGAGAAGATAATCTTCTCTTACCTTTGTCCCTTCATGAAATCAATAATTGATGTCCAGATGAAGACCTTTTCTCTAAAAATCTTGGTGCCATCTTTCCTCAAGCCCTTCCTCTCTCTCTCTCAAATTTTTATCATATAAAAATTACAAATAAAATAGGAAGAGAGAAACATAAAAGAAAAATATAAGAGAAGATAATCTTCTCTTACCTGGTCTCTTCAAGATATCAACCTTTGATATCTTAATTGAGGGCCCTTCTCCATGAATCTTGGTGCCACAAATCCTCCATGCCTTCTCCTCCTTTTCCTCTAACTTTTCATGATTTTTTAAGGATTTTTCACATCCTTTATGGTCAAAGAAAGAGGCATCCCCTTTATATTGCAAAACTAGGTCAAAACTGAGTCAAAGGAGGACTTCTACGGGGCGTCCAACTCCTGGACGCCCCTCCCACTTATTTTTTTGTGTAATTATTGATTCTCATATACAAAACCAAGGGAGAAAAGGCCAAATAAGATAGAGGGGCATGGGTTGAGTTGGTGCCCAAGGGAGGGAGGAGTTTGGATCAAAGAACTTCCAAGTAGGAAATAATTTCCAACTTTCTTCTAATTTTGACCAAATCAAATTTAAATCTAAATAATCTGATATGGGGCATGGGAAACATTTTATTAGGCATGGGAAAACATTAGAAAAAAATCTGGAATTAAAATATGTTGTGGGCTTTCTTAGGCGCAAGTGAAAGAGAGAGTGGCCCAATCCAACTGGGACTCCTCTTATTTGACTAAATCAAAATTATTTTAAATTTAATTTAAATCTTATTTAAACTAGATTAAATATAATCCAATTAAGGATAATCCTAGTACAACTAGAAGCCTAATTAAATTAAATTAAATCAAGATTCAAATCTAATTTAAATCCTAAGTCAATCAGGTGCACCCAAGTCCTAGTCAAATAAGGAATTGTTCTTCCCTTGCAATTGGCTTATCCAATAAACTAATTAGACTTAATTTAATTAAATATAAATTAATTTTAATTAAATCTAATTCAATTAAACTTGATCTCATCCTGATTGCTCAATCAAATTGAGCCAATTAGCAATTCAATTGCTAATTGATCCTCCTGCAATACTTGCATTAGGTCAAATATCAATCGCATTGAATGTTTGACCTCGAAATGATTCTTAATCATTGATTAACCATCCAATCAGATTACAAGCTCTAATATGTATGACCCCATAGGTTCGAACCTAAGCTAGTGGCATAGGAACTAATTTTTTTTCCAATCGAAGTTACTATCTAGCAATGATTTTCGACGTCCAGATAGGTTGAATGTATGCAAAGCAACATTCTTAAAATCCTGACCCATGGTTACCATATAATTCATCCTTATGACCAATAATGCTCAAGATAACTTCAAGTATGCTGTCAAATACTCATACAAGTCATCTCTATTATGTTTCAAAATTTTGCAAATTTCGTGATATCTCACGAGGATTACTCAGGCTTAGATTTTTCTAAATTGAAATACAGCGAGTCATGCTCTTTCTGAAGTTAATCAGAAGTGGTCAATTCCATCTTAACTCACATATCAACTCTACAAGTACTTGACTGTACCTAAAAATCTTTTATCATCTATATTAAAAATATAGGCAGTCCAGCACCAAAGTACAATGAGTTGCTTGCAAGTGGCAATCTCAGATCGGAGGAACAGTTATACCCATTGGCCTTAGCTAGCTACTCTTGACAGTAGAGTACTGCATTGATCATATTCAGTGTAGATGTACTCCTACATTTCATTTGGATGCCATACTAGTATCTCCATACCACTTGGTTATGAGGACAATCAACGCATATGGCATACAGCGATCTACACTCGATATATTATCATCCTTATTAATAACTTATCATTTGATCATGAACAATTTAAGAACCATTAATAAATCCTTCTTTACCAATTGATTATAGTTCTAAGGACTTCATCATAATTTAGGAGTTCATTTAAGGAAGATAGAACTTTTATGATGGAATAGCCAAATTACTATTATAATTAGATAATTCATATACTAATTACAATTATCTACTACTTAGATGATTGGCTTTAGAATATATTTTTTAATAATTTAAATTAAAAATTAAAAATTAAACAAGAAAGAAAAGGTTGATCATATCAACCTAGATCTATACTACATCTAATGCGGCTATAAAATAATAGATCGGATCTGTTACCTGAGCAAGTTAAACATTCTAACTTACTGATCCAGGCTTGAGGATGAAGTCATGAGATATACATGCATTCGGCCTTTAGGTTTGTCCACATGAGCCCACCAACATGATCAGAGATCCTGATGCAGGAAATCAGCATAGTATGCTATCACTTTCCTGATCTCTCTTCGACGATCGATCCGATGCTTTCTTCTTTAAAATATGGACAATCCAAAATACCAAAAGAACAAGAAGAAGATTTATGATGCTGAGACACCTCTCAAAAGCTCACAAAAAGAGAGGAATAGATCTAGAACAAAAACCCTAGAACAAGACCCTCTTCTTCTTCTTTGTTCTTTTTCTGGACATCCTGATTTGTGTTTTTAATATCTCCATGATCCAAATGAATTTTTCTTTAATTTTTCTACACCAAAGAGATCTCTCAAATGTCTACAATGCATGAAAATTTTAATAAAAAATTATTTTTAAATAAAAATATATGAAAAATCTAAGTTAGATAAAAAATGTAGACTAGGAAGGACCAAATAAGGTAAGTTGTTGGGGTGCCCAACTCTTGGGCGCCCAACACTTGGGCACCCCACCTGGGTGCCCCACCTTTTTCTTTTCCATGGACCAACAACGGAGGATGCAAATAAACCCAAAAAAAAAATGTGAGAGAGAGAGAGAGAGAGAGAGAGAGAAATAAGGGAGGCAGCGGCATGAAAGGAAGGAGGACTTTTAGTTGACTAAGAATTCTATCTCATAGAATCCTAAGCGAAATCAACTTCCCCTTTTGACTTGGTCATGCAACAAACTTCCATATGAGAAATAGAAGAGAGATAGGGGGTGTGATAAGCCTTTGAGCATGGAGAATTACATGTAAAAACACAAAGAGAAAGGGGTGGGGCATGAGGATTAGGTGGCATAAGGAATAGGGTGTCCTAGCACACTAGGACTTCTATTTTAACCTCGTCAAACAAGGTATTTTAACCAAATAAAAATAAGAGTAATCCAACCTAATTAAATAAGACCCTAATCTATTTAAGAACTTATTTAAATTAGATAAAATTAAATTTAATTTTGATTTATTTTTTAATCAAATTAGAAAATTAGGTTGACCCAAGTCCTAGTTAAACTAGGACTAGTTCTTCCTTGCACTTGGCTTATCCAATAAACCAATTGAATTTGACCTAATCAAGCTCAAACTAAATCTAATTAAATTATATTTAATTAGACTTAATCTCAGCCTATTGGTTTAATCAAATTAAGCCAATTAGCAATCAAATTGCTAATCGATCCTCCTGCAATACTTGCACTAGGTCAAACATCAACCGTATTGATCATTTAACTCTAAAATGATTCTAAATCACTGATCAAGCATTCGATTGGAATGTGAACTCTAATGTATGTGACCTCATAGATCCGAACCTAAGTCAGTAGTATAGAAATAAATTTTTATACCAATTGAAGTGATCATCTAGCAATGATACCCGACGGTTGGATAGGTCGAAGGTGTAGAACACCATCCTTAGAATCCATGCGGATATAGTTTCCATATAATTCATCTTTTTGACCATAATGCTCGTAGGACACCTCAAAGTTCAACTATCAATTCTGATCAGGTTGTCCACATTGTATTTCAAGATATAAAATTCATCTGATGGATTATCTTGGCCAAGGTTTTGCTATATTGAAATATAGTGATACATTCTTCTCCAATTCTTGGAGTGGTCAATTCCATCTTGATCACACTCCAACTTTGCAAGTACTTGACTATGCCTAGAAGCCTTCCATTGCTAAATTAGAAATTCAGTTAGTCTGATATCAAAGCACAGTGAATTGCTTGCAAGTCACTGAGGTGATCTCAGGTCTAAGGGATACTTATACCTATATCCCATCAGAGACATTCTCAACAGCAGAATACTCTAGAGTTGGTCACGTTCAATGATGATGTATCCGTACATCTCATCCGTATGCCATACCAGTGTCTCCATACTCCTTTGTTAAGCGGACAACCAACCTATATGGCATATAGCGACCTATGCTCGATAGATGCTATCGTCCTAATTAACAGCCTATCATTTGGTCATGAACAAATTTAAAGACTAATCGATAAATCTTCTCTTTATCAAAACTAAATAGTCCTAAGGACTTCATCACAATAATGGAGTTTATTAGAAGATGTAAACTTATGATGAAAAAGATACCAAAAAATTTTTATTATTAATAAATCAATTATAATATCTCAACCGTAAACAGGCTGATGATTGGCTTTGGGATACAATTTCTAACAATCCTTGCCCTCCTATATTCGAAGGCTATACAGTTGCTTCTTCAGCATCAACTTGTTGCACATGTTCTTCCCCATATACAACTGCTGCAACCTCGACCATAATCCCTTGGGTGTTCTCTCCTCTAATACACCATACAAAACCTCATCCGTTAAACAAGTCCTAATCATGGCACATGCCCTTTTCTCCAAGGACACCCACTCCTTGTCTGTGATCTCCTCCAGCCTATCTTTCAAGGCCAAATCCAACCTCATTTGAACCAGCAGATCCTCCATTCTTACCATCCATATCGTGAAACTTTTCTTTCTATCAAACTTCTCTAATCCTACCTTCAACCTGCTATTTTTCATGATCAATCCAAATCAAATAACAATAAATAGATAGAACTGAGAAATACCTTGACTAGAGATGATGGACAATAGTCCTGTGATCTCTTCCATCCTCACGAAGCCTAGAGAAAGCCTTTAGTTTCGAATCTCACTGTTGATCTCTATTGAAAACTGATCTTCTTCCTTCTTCATGCTCAACCTGGCTCTGATACTAATTATTGTTCCTATAGCTACTCGGAGCCATAGTCATAGATTCGATCTCTTGCGTGAATCTGGGTGTTAATCCAGCAAACTAAAGAAGATCTAAGAAAGATGAGAAAAGCTAGGATTTTGGTGTTGGAATCAGAGAGAAGAGAGTTAGGAAGAAAAGCTCAATTATATTCCCCTCTTTTGTAAAAGTTACAAAGTCTTGATTTATATACCCTAGAGTTCTCACATGAACCCTAATAAATCCTAACTCAAAAACTCCCTTAGGCTAACCCAATACATGAAAGCACTCACTGAGCCCAAGTCTCACATGCTCTTATCCCCTGGATCTAATCCCAACCCACACATGAATTAGCCTCCTTAAGACCTCTCAAACCAAGCCTTAAGACTCCTAGGATCAACCTAGACTGTAGTCCAAAATAGACCCTCATGTAACTCTACCCGTACATTGAGCCGGCTCAGTCTTAGCACTGAGCCAGCTAAGTTCCACTTGAAGGAACCAGATTTAGGATTTTATAGGTAGATCTTGAAAATTTTTTCAAGATCTTGCAATAGAAGACTTAAATAAATTAAATATTTAATTAAATAAATATATAAATATCGAGATCTTAGATCTATTATATGATCAAGGTATGATATTAAATTAAAAATTAAAATCAAATAAAAAAGTAAAAGGTTGATCAAATCAACCTAGATCTACATTACATCAAATGCAGGTATGAAATTAATAGATCTGATCTATTACTTGAGCAAGTTAGATATTCTAACTTACTGATTCAGGCTTGAGGATGAACTCATGAGTCGCACATGTGTCCAACCTCTAGGAGTTGTCCACACGAGCCTACGATCTTTGATCTGATGTTCGATGTAGAAAATCAGCACAGCATGCTAGTACTGTGCAGATCCTTGTTCGACGGTCAATTCGATGCTTCCTTCTTCAAAATTTAGACTCTCCAAAATATGAGAATAAAGATGAGAGTTTACTAATCTGAGACTCTCTTAGAAAATCCTCAATAAATGGAGGAGAGATTGAAAATAAAACAGCCCTAGAAGAAGACCCTCTTCTTCTTCTCTTTTCTCTCACCTAGACACCTAGTTTGGTGCCTATGGAACCCCCATGCCCAAGGACCCTCTTTCTCTAATTTTTGCGCACCCCAAACCTCTTCCAAAGCTTTATATTTCATGAAGAAATCAGAATAAAATTTATCTAATAAATAGAGAAAAAGAAGAGTCCAATTTAGATCAAAATCCTAGATTAGGAATATCCAAACATAGAAAGTTATTGGGGCATTCAACTCTTGGGTGCCTCCTTCATAATTATTGGCATGGATGAGCAAGAGAGGGTGCACAAAAAAGGAGATTATTTTCATAGAATAAGAGAAAAATTAATAAAAAGAGGGGGCGGCACTCAAGAGAAGATGTTTTTGTCAACAAGGATTCTATTTCATAGAATCCTAAGTAAAACTAACTCCTCTTTTGACTTGGTCTTCCAACAAATTATCTTATTAGAAAAGAAGAGAAAGAGGGAATGAGAAGCCATGGGAGTAGAGAATTTTCACATAAGAAATAAAACAAAAAGTGCATAGGGTGTGAGGATTAAGTGGCGTAAGTGATAGGGAGTCCTAGTCACACTAGGACTCCTATTTTGACTTGGTCAAACAAGATCTTTTAACCAAATAAAATTAAGATTAAACCAACCCAATTAAATAAGGCCCTAATAAATTTAATAACTTAATTAAATTAGATTAAATTATATTTAATTCTAATTTATTTTCTAATCAAATTAGAAAATTGGGTTAATCCGAGTCCTAGTTAGACTAGGACTAGTTCTTCCTTGCACTTGGTTTATCCAATAAATCAATTGAACTTGATCCAATCAATCCTAAACTAAATCTAATTAAATTATATTTAATTAGACTTAATCTCAGCCTATTGGCTTAATCAAATTAAGCCAACTTGCAATCCAATTGCTAATTGATCCTTCTGCAATACTTGCACTAGGTTAAACACCAATCATATTGAATTGTTTGATCCTAGAATGATTCTTAATCGTTGATCAACCATCCGATCAGATCGTAAGCTCTAATGTGTGTGACCTCATAGATCCAAACCTAAGCCAATAGTATCAAAATAAATTCTTGTACTAATCGAAGTGACCATGTAGCAATGATATCCGATGGTCGGATAGGTCAAAGGTGTAGAACACCATCCTTAAAACCCATGCGGATATAGTTTCCATATAATTCATCCCCTTGATCACAATGCTCGTAGGACACCTTAGAGTTCAACTATCAACTCTGATAAGGTTGTCCATATTATATTTTAAAATATCAAATCCATTTGATGGATTATTCTGGCTAAGGTTTTGCTATATTAAAATATAGTGATACATTCTTCTCCAACTCTTGGAGTGGTCAATTCTATCTTAATCACGCTCCGACTTCGTAAGTACTTGACTGTGCCTAGGAGCCTTCTATTGCTAAATTAGAAATTTAGTTAGTCTGGTACTAAAGCAAAGTGGTTGCTTGTAAGTCACTAAGGTAATCTCAGGTTTAAGGGATACTTATACCTATATCCCATCAGAGATATTTTCAATAGTAGAATACTCTAGAGTTGATCATGTTCAATGATGATGTATCCATACATCTCATCTATATGCCATTTTAGTATCTCCACACTCCTTGATTAAGAGGACAACCAACTTATATGGCATATAGCGACCTATGCTTGATAGACGTTGTTGTCCTAATTAACAATCTATTATTTGGTCGTGAACAAATTTAAGGACTAATCGATAAATTCTCTCTTTATCAAAACTAAACAATCCTAACGACTTCATCACAACAATGAAGTTCATTAGAAGATGTAAACTTATGATGAAAAAGATGCCAAAATATTTTTATTAATTAATAAATTAATTATAATTATAAAATAGCTCAATCATCAATAGATTGATGATTGGCTTTGGGACACAATTTTCAATAACTCCCACTTATCTTAAAGCCAATCAGCACAGTATCTAATACCCATCTTCGACTTATGATTGTCGAACTCCTTAATTGCCAAGGCTTTAGTGAAGGGGTCGGCTAGGTTCTCCTTTTCATTGAAAGATGCTACTATGAGCTCGGTGATGAACTTTCTCAGCAACACAGCTTTCTTTACTACATCTGATATAGCCATGTACTCTGCTTCGCAAATAGAGTCAACCACTATATGCTGCTTGAAACTTTTTCAGCAGATGGCTCTACCATTTAGAGTAAAGATATATTCTAATACACTTTTACTGTCATCATGGTCAGATTGAAAGCTGAAGTCTGTAAACCCCATAAGCTTTAGATCTGACTTACCATAAACCAACCATTGGTCTTAAGTATTTCTCAAATACTTAAGGATGAACCATCTTCCAGTGATTTTCTTTAGGATCAGACTGGTATCTACTCACTACTTTTAGTGAGTATGCCACATCTAATCTCGTACATATCATTGCATACATAATAGACCCCACTACCGAAGCATATGAAATTCTACTCATACGCTCTCTCTCTTCAGGAGTTGTCAGACAATCCTTCTTAGAGAGAGAAATTTCTTGGCCTATCGGAAGATAGCCCTTTTTGAAATTCTCCATACTGAACCTCTTCAGCATAATTTTTATATACGTGGACTGAGATATACCAAGCATCCTTTTAGATCTATCCCTACAGATCTTCATCCCTACAATGTAAGATGCTTCACCTAAGTTCTACATGGAGAACTGTGATGACAACTAGACTTTTATTCTTTATAGTGTGGGGATATCATTTTTTATTAAGAGAATGTCATCCACGTACAAAATAAGAAATACCACTGGTGGACCATTTATCTATTTGTAAATGTAGGGTTCTTCTCTATTCTTAATGAAGCCATACGTTTTGATCACTTTATCAAAATGCATGTACCAACTCTGAGATGCCTGCTTCAATCCATAAATGGATCTCTGAAACTTGTACACCTTGGACTCATCTATTGATATGAATCCTTCAGATTGTATCATATACACCTCTTTGGTCAGCTCTTCATTTAGGAAAGTTGTCTTTACATCCATCTTCCAGATCTCATAGTGCAGATGGGTAGCAATGGCAAGCATGATCTAAATGGACTTGAGCATTACCATAGGAGAGAATGTCTCATCATAGTCAATATCATAATGTTGATAATACCCCTTGACAACTAGACGGACTTTATAGGTCTCCATCTTTCCATCTGCACCCCTCTTTCTTTCGAAGATCCATTTACATCCAATGGGTTTAATCTCTTCAGGTGGGTCAACTAATGTCCATACGTCATTGACCTTCATGAAATCTATTTTAGATCTCATGGCTTCTAGCCATTTCTTAGAGTCAGATCTCTACATCGCATCCATATAATTGATCGGATCCTCATCGTTCTCATCGAGTTTGATGGGATCACCATCCTAGATCAAGAATTCATAGTATCTATCCGAATTGCACGATACTCTATCGGATTGCCTTAATGGTGCGAGTTCACTAGGCTTTGGATCTGATCTGATCAAATATGACTTAGGTTCAATATTCTGTGTCGGACTTTCTACCTGTTGAACTTCATCAAGTTCAACCTTAGAGGCAATAGTTTCTTCACCAAGAAACTCCTTTTCCAAAAAGATTGTCCTAAGGCTGACGAACACATTTTGTTCATCAGCATGGTAGAAATAGTATCCTTTGGTCTCTTTTGGGTATCCTATGAATGTACACTTGTCAGACCTAGGTCTAAGTTTATCTGTAATTAACTGTTTGATATAAGCCGGGCACCCCCAAATCCTAAGATGTGAAAGTACTGGTTTACGCCCTATCCATATCTCATATGGGGTTTTAACTACAAACTTACTTAGAATCCTATTTAATAGATAACAAGTCAATTTGAGTGCATATCCCCAAAAGGATATCGACAAGCTGGCAAATCCCATCATGGATTGGACCATATCTAACAAAGTCCAATTTCTTCTTTCAAACACACCATTATGCTGTGGTATTTCAGGAGGAGTCCATTGCAAGAGAATTCCATTCTCTCCTAGATATGTGAGAAACTCATCAGAAAGATATTCTTCTCCTCAGTCAGATCGAAGAGTTTTAATAATTTTTCTAGTTTATTTTTCTACTTCACTTTAGAATCATTTGAACATTTTAAAAGAATCCAACTTATGTTTCATCAAATAAACATATCCATATCTAGATAGGTTATCTATGAAAGTGATAAAGTAGACATATCTACCTCTGACACTTGTGCTCATTGATCCACATACATCAGTATGTACTAGACCTAAGAGCTCATTAGCTCTCTCACCTTTTTCAATAAAAGGTGACTTGATCATTTTACCAAAAAGACAGGGCTCATAGGTTGGAAGTGATTCACAATCATTGACTTTGAGGATTCTCTCTTAAGTCAACTTATTTATCCTGTTCTTATTTATATGACCTAGCCTATAGTGCCATAAGTAAATATCTGATACACTATCTAATCTAGGGTGCTTACTAGTAGAATAGACTACATTAATAGGTTGTGATAACATATATACACCATTATTCAATTATCCATGGAAAGCAGTAACACCATTCACAATGACATTACAAACTTATTTCTTTATTGAAATTTTATAATTATTCATGGCCAAAAGG